>JAPKLY010000714.1:146570-159296 GCA_026898435.1 Prunella vulgaris
CTTCTTGAAGGCACGATTATCCCATCTTTATAGGCGATGTCCATCCCGCCTCTATTGATGACGCCGCCTATATAGGCGATGCGCCTCCCAGAGGCATAATTCTGCATATATAGACGATGCGCCTTCTCGAAGCAGTAATACTTCTTGAAGGCACGATTATCCCGTCTTTATAGGCGATGTCCATCCCGCCTATATTGACGACGCCGCCTATATAGGCTATGCGCCTCCCAGAGGCATGATTCCGCATATATAGGCGATGCGCCTTCTCGAAGCGATAATACTTCTTGAAGGCACGATTATCCCATCATTATAGGTGATGTCCATCCCGCCTATATTAACGCCGCCGCCTATATAGGCGATGCGCCTCCCAGGGGCATGATTCTGCCTATATAGGTGATGCGCCTTTTCGAAGCAGTAATACTTCTTGAAGGCACGATTATCCCGTCTTTATAGGTGATGTCCATCCCGCCTATATTGATGATGCCGCCGCCTATATAGGAGATGCGCCTCCCAGAGGCATGATTTCGCCTATATAGACGATGCGCCTTCTCGAAGCAGTAATGCTTCTTGAAGGCACGATTATCCCGTCTTTATAGGCGATGTCCATCCCGCCTATATTTACGCCGCCGCCGCCTATATAGGCGATGCGCCTCCCAGAGGCATGATTCCGCCTATATAGGAGATGCGCCTTCTCGAAGCAGTAATTCTTCTTGAAGGCACGATTATCCCGTCTTTATAGGCGATGTCCATCCCGCCTATATTGACAACGCCGCCTATATAGGCGATACGCCTTCTCGAAGCGGTAATACTTCTTGAAGGCACGATTATCCCGTCTTTATAGGCGATGTCCATCCCACCTATAATGACGATGCCGCCTATATGGGCGATGCGCCTCCCAGATGCATAATTCTACCTATATAGGCGATGCGCCTTCTACAAGCAGTAATACTTCTTGAAGGCACGATTATCCCGTCTTTATAGGCGATGTCAATCCCGCCTATATTGACGCCGCCGCCTATATAGGCGATGCACCTCCCAGAGGCATGATTCCGCCTATATAGGCGATGCGCCTTCTCGAAGCAGTAATACTTCTTGAATGCACGATTATCCCGTCTTTATAGGCAATGTCCATCCCGCCTATATTGACGTCGCAGCCTATATAGGCGATGCGCCTCCCAGAGGCATGATTCCGCCTATAGAGGCGATGCGCCTTCTCGAAGCGGTAATACTTCTTGAAGGCACGATTATCCCATCTTTATAGGCGTGTCCATCCCGCCTATATTGACGCCGCCGCCTATATAGGCGATGCGCCTTCCAGTGGCATGATTCCGCCTATATAGGTGATGCGAGCAGTAATACTTCTTGAAGGCACGATAATCCCGTCTTTATAGGCGATTTCCATCTCACATATATTGACGATGATGCCGTCTATATAGGCGATGCACCTCCCAGAGGCATGATTTCACCTATATAGGCGATGCGTCTTCTCGAAGCAGTAATGCTTCTTGAAGGCACAATTATCCCATCTTTATAGGCGATGTCCATCCCGCCTATATTGACAACGATGCCGCTTATATAGGCGATGCGCCTCCCAGAGGCATGATTCCGCCTGGCGATGCGCCTTCTCGAAGCGGTAATACTTCTTGAAGGCACGATTATCCCATCTTTATAGGCGATGTCCATCCCGCCTATATTGACGCCGCCGCGTATATAGGCGATGCGCCTCCCAGAGGCATGATTCCGCCTATATAGGCGATGCGCCTTCTCGAAGTAGTAATACTTCTTGAAGGCATGATTATCCCGTCTTTATAGGCGATGTCCATCCTGCCTATATTGATGACGACGCCACCTATATAGGCGGTGCACCTCCCTGAGGCATGATTCCGCCCATATAGGCGATGCGCCTTCTCGAAGCTGTAATGCTTCTTGAAGGCACGATTATCCCATCTTTATAGGCGATGTCCATCCCGCCTATATTGACGACGCCGCGTATATAGGCGATGCGCCTCCCAGAGGCATGATTCCGTCTATATAGGCGATGAGCCTTCTCGAAGTAGTAATACTTCTTGAAGGCACAATTATCCCGTCTTTATAGGTGATGTCCATCTCGCCTATATTGACGACCCCGCCTATGTAGGCGATGCACCTCCCAGAGGCATGATTCCCCCTATATAGGCGATGCACCTTCTCGAAGCAGTAATACTTCTTGAAGGCATGATTATCCCTTCTTTACAGGCGATGTCCATCCCGCCTTTTTTGATGACGCCACCTATATAGCCTCCCAGAAGGCAGCTCTAGACTCAGACAAACAACTCGATGAACAAGCATGTGAGTGCAAAACTATTGATACATCAACACTACACTGGGGGGCAGACCCTGATACACAAAATCATCAAGAAGCAAAAAGCTCAAAATAAGCAAGGACACTAGTCCCAAAAAATGTTATTGTCAATGCTCGAGGCAATGGCCATCAAAGTGCCCAGGTTCACTAAGGTGTCCTTCTTAAAGGATCACTAAGAACCTGTGGCCACTAAAGTGCCTAGGTTCACTAAAGCATCCTTCTTAAAGGATCGCTAAGAACCCACATCCCAAAGATAAGAAAAAATTCACAACAGACGATTTAAAATGTCTAAGGCAAGGTTTTTAAAACCCGATCGCTCAAGTGAACAACCAAGCACAACTCGCTGCCCTAAGCGGCGTAAGACGAGCAATTCGCGGTCCCAAGTGGCGTAAGACGAACAAAAAAGTACCAAATAAACAAGTATGATTCGCTGCCCGTAGCGGCATAAGATGAACAATTCGCTTTCGTAAGTGGTATAAGACGAACAATTGCGTACCCATAATTAATAAATACGAGCTACTTAAAGATAATAACGTGCATAAAACAAATAGAAGTCAAATTAGAACAGTGAAGTTGGGATTTTGCCTACACTCGAGCCCTCACCCACAGAGGCAAATTAGCTCGCCCACACATTAGAAATATCATGACGTGAATGAGCTGGGGGGTAAATGTTGATAGACGAACTAAAACAAACTACTGGTAAAGGATTACAAGAATAAATGACCGAGGCTGAGAAGCTAGCCAATATGGAGAAGCTAACCAACATGGAGGAGCTCGCCAACATGGAGGAGCTCGCCAACATGGGGAAGCTAGCCAAGTAGCTCGCCCATACCAGAGGAGACCAAGCCGAAGTCCATCTCTATATTAAACCAAAAACTACACAAGGCAATAAAGCTCGCCCAGAAGCTCGCCTAGAACCAGCGTACGGACATTAGTCATGTAGGTAGCAAGTAACGATGTAGTAGGACAAAGCTTGTAAAGGTAGCATGGTGGTGAACCAAGACAAGTGTTGAGGACACTTGTCAACACCTAAGGCCAAATAGGCCCACAAGGTACCACTATACACATGCACACCTATATATACGTCTCTCTTGTATCATTCTCAGGAGAAGGGGATCATAATACACATTTTACTTTCTCTCTCTAAGCTCTCATTTTCTCTCTCTATATTATCCACTCAAGAACACATTTTCTTAGATTATTGTTTGATAGGATTATATGTTATAGTAGCCACATAAAAACATCATTAAGAAATTCTATCAACAGTTATATATCGCCTTTCGTGTCTGCCGGGTCTTTAATTCGCTTCATTTTGCCTTTTTTTGGCATTTACGAATAGCTATTTCAGCTGTAACGAATAAGACACTCGCGTGGAAGTGGGGCATCAGGAAGCGTTCACTTCGTCCGCGGGAGCGTATTCCACTTCCCTTTGGCGGGCATGAAGCACTGTCATGGTATTACCGGGTACATTCGCACTGCTATCCTCCGGAGCGTATTTAACATCCTTTGGAGGAGCATCTGACGTACACTCAGGTCCCATATGAATAGTGTTTCGGGGCATCACGCTCGATTCTTATTCGGGGAGTTGTTAGGCGTTTAACACCGTAACTTCTCAACCTAAGAAAGCGTACAACATGCTTAAGCTCTAACTGGCGCATGATGTATTGGTATTGTACAATACCACTTTGTCACTGCATGAGGAGCATGCTCGACAAGCAGAGTCTTGGCTCTACTTGGAGCGCATTAACCCTCTACAGCCACGTATTAGTTAGGCGATTCCAATTTGACTGCAACCCTTTAAAAAGGGCTGTCTATAACATTTATTATCGGTTCTGTGCACATCGTGAGCATCCACCAGCTAACTGCTCTTTATCTATCTGGCCAAAGGTTCCTTTGCCCGATGCTTGTGATTAGTATGAATTCAAGCTTTTTGCTTCTTAATGATTTTGTGTGCCAGGGTCTGCCCCCCAGTATAGTATTGAGGTATCAATGGTTTCGCGCTCGCATACCTATTCGTCGTCTTTGATCTACATGTCTCCTGGTAATTTATCGTTTTCTCATTGTAGATCAAGGCTTTATAGTTGCCATTCCTCCAGAATTTAATACTTTCTGTCAGAGAGTAATGGCTCTTGGTACCGGACTGAACAAACGCCAGATGGACCCTGTCGTCTAAAATGGTGGCGTTACGGAAGAAGAGAGGAGCTCAAATCCCGGTACCACCGGTGCCTGCGTCTGTCCTGGTTGCTCCTGCTGTTGCATCTGTTGCTCGAAAAAGTTCGCCGAGAAGATCAAAGCAACAGAGGAAAGATGCGGCACTTTTGTTGGTGCCGCTGCTCTTTATCAACATTGCTTCCTGCTTTCTTCCTTCCAGCCCCCCATTCAACTGTTGATTGTGATATATGATCAGGAGTTGAATGATTTGAAATGTTCCGGGGTACTGCCAACCTGCATTGTTGATAAAGAATAGCATATTCCCCTTCAAGAATGATTATCGCTTCAAGAAGGTGCATCATCGTCAATATAGGTGGGTTGGACATCACCTATGAAGACGAGGTAATCGTGTCTTCAAGAAGGATTGTTATTTCGAGAAGGCGCATCGCCTATGTAGGAGGAATCATGCCTCTGGGAGGCGCATCTCGACATCGTCTATAAAGACGGAATAATCATGCCTTCAAGAATTATTATCACTTTGAGAAGAAGCATCTCTTATAGCGGCACGTCTTATAAAGATGGGATAATCATACCTTTAAGAAGGATCATCGCTTCTAGAAGGCGCATCGCTTATAGCGGCACATCTTATAAAGACTGGATAATCATGCCTTCAAGAAGGATCATCGCTTCGAGAAGGCGCATCGCCTATATAGGCGGAATCATGCCTCTGGGAGGCGCATCACCTATGTAGGTGGCATCGTCAATATGGCAGAATGGACATCGCGAATAAAGACAGAATACTCGAGTCTTCGCCTATATATATGGAATTATCATACCTCCAAGAAGAATTATTGCTTCTGGGAGGCGCATCGCCTATATGGGCGGCATGTCTTTTAAGACGGGATAATCTTGCCTTCAAGAAGGATCATCGCTTCTAGAAGGTGCATCGCCTATATAGGCGGTATCATCAATATAGGCAGGATGGACATTACCTATAAAGATGGAATAATCATGCCCGGAGGCATCTGGTGGGGGCAGTTCTCTCTTGTGGGCAGATGCCTCGAGAATTTTACCTGGTGATATATCTGTGATTTCTCTTCCTTAATACTTTAGGATATATATTTGTATTAGGATCAAGGCCTTCCTCGAAATAATGTTGATGAAGGCCACTTTCCTCGAGATGGATATATCTTCCAGTATATGCCAGTTCTTCCAAACTGCTTGTCTGTGCCGGATATTTCTGATGGAATCAGCATATATCCTCTTTGTTGAGGTGCTGGTAGCTTATAATGTAGACGATTGCTTTGGAGTGAATAAAGAGATGAATGTGTCATCTACCAAAGCATAGCTTGAGAGGATGAAAACTCTATTTATCCGGAGATAGTTGGAGTTTTCTTCACAAAGTGTGATGACTGACAATCCTTTAAAAGGAATGCTTGAAGTTGGCTTGCCATTCCATGCACTTGCTGATGTAGTATTCAATGTTATGATGATACACATAATATCTTTGCGTGTTAGATCATCGTGCTGGAAGGCATGCACTTCTTGATTTGTTGTCGACTTTTTTATTGGTGTTGCACGCTTTTAAATAAGCTCATCGACGTTTACATTCCAATCTGGGTTTGAAATCTTGGCTGAGAAGACACTCGTTCGGTCGTTTGCCATTGAGGTGTCTCTCAGGCGCTGATTCTGCCAGGACTGTTGTGTCTTGATTATGTTATGCTCTTTGTACGTTTTCTGAATGTTCGACCTCCATTGGTACTACTTCGTCTAGCGAAGTAGCCAACTTCTTGGGTCCCAGTTCAGTTCGTATGAGAGAACTTTCAAGAAACATTTCGCATGATTCTGCAACACATGAATTTTGCATGTTGTTAATGTCATATATGGCAGATTATTTTTGCATTTATCTTGTATAAAAGGATAAACTGAATATGTGATGAAAACTTCCCCGATATCAGAGTTGATAAATTAGGCAATTCGTGGCCTTCTTGTTAGGGATAATTCTTCGTCTTCGTAAAATCTTTGCTATTGCCGCAACAAGTCTTGGAATTCATTTATGTTGTGGTTTATATTCTGATGACAATGCGTAGTACTTGTTGGGATTCATTTTGCTTTTGATCTTTCAAGGAACAGCCAGGAGTTCCTTGCTATTGATGATATTGTTGGGACGTCGAGTGTTTGATCCCGTCGTTGTCCTCTTTCTGCCCCTCACTCGAAGTTTGATTTATTTCATAATCAAATGTCGAGGGTTCTTGTAGCTTCGTGTCAGCTCTGCTTTTTTGCTGTCGGGCTCGTTGTTTGTAGCTCTGAAATCAAATCTGATTGCCGAAGTGAAGACTTGTCTGTCTGGGTTTATCAGTGCTACACCGGCTCCTACTACTGTGCTTGTCGATGATTTGTCAACGTAGAGGTATCATGGAACTATACGTCCCCTCATCGGATCTTGTGGGAAAGTTAGCTCGACGATGAAGTCGACAATCGCTTGTCCATAGATCGCTGTTTGGGGTGCGTAGGTTATTCTATATTGGCTGACCTCTAGTGACTATTTCGACAAGCGTCTTGCAATGTCCGGCCGATGCAGTATTTACTTCAATAGGAATATTGTCAATACATCGTCTTCACGTTCAGGTGGAGGCTCCGATAGGTAGTGCTCAAGTGTCATTTTTCTTTCTTGACATTTTGATTGACCCATTCTACATCCTTTCATTTTTCTATTTTCCCAGATCAGGGCATTTCAATCGTTCAGAGTCTGATTCTCCCTCGTTTAGCTTTATTGTCGAATGTTGGACCTCTTCTTGAATGGTTGCTTTTAGGATAATAGGGAATTAAGGCGATGTTGGTGATAATGAGCTTATGTTGCCCTCTGAATGAGTTGATAACTTTGCTTATAGGCCAAACTTTTTATCTTTAGAGGATCTATTCTCGGGAAACTGTTCATGATCGAATCGTCTAAGCGAGAGGATTCACGCAGTCTTTCACTTTGAATAGATAGCTTCTTCACCATCAGTTGTCTTGATCTGTCTTGGATGGGTCGTCATTTTGTAATGTCCTTCCATGATGAGTTGTATATTGATTCCTCCGTACTCTTCAATCTTATTTGCTTTATTTTATTTGCTTGAGAAATATGGGCCAGAGCTTTTGATCTGGAGCTCTGGGCACTTCTTCTTGAATAAGGTTCGCCAGTCGATGCTTTTGAGTAAAGCACGATGCTTCAGATCAGAACCTCCTTTATACACTTTTGTTACCGGGTACTGGATCTTCAGCTGGATCTGTGCCGAAAGAATCGATGATGACAATGGTGCTAATGGGATTTATAGGGTTGAATCGTCCTCTGGGCGTAGTGACACCTTGGCCTGAAGGTCTTCAATTGTTTTCTTCATAGACAACAAGATTTCATCTGAAGTCTCTCCGCTAGGATGTGGAGGCCTTTCCTCTCATTTAAAGCGAGCGGAGCTGGACACTCTGTCGCCTGGGTGTGACTTCGTAGAAATCTTGGTAGCTTCTTGAGCACATTCAGGGCCTAATCTTTCCATTTTTGGTCAACGTAGTCGTTCACGAACTGACGGTTGCTTTCTCTTGACATGTCTCCTCCTTTGCTCGCTATCAGCTTCATTTTCTGGTTGACGCTGAACAGTTCGTTCATAGACAGGTTCTGGTTCAGGTCGTATCTCAGATGGACCTGCTGTCCCTTGTTGCTGTTGCTGTAGTATTTTGGGTAGCCGGAACATCAGTGTTCTCCAACTGTTGCCTATTTGTTGTAGTATTATGTATCGCCATTGATTGTTCCGATGCGGGTGCTCTCTGAGTTGGATAATTATTATTTCTCTCATAGGATATTACACAAGGTTGAGATATTTCACGAGCAGGCGAGCAGGTGAGCGGGCGAGCAGGTGAGCAGACGAGCAGGTGGCGAGCAGCTAGTGTAATTCTTCGTGGGTAAGATCACTAATTTTTTGTTTTTGAATTCTTCCAGTTGCGAGCGAAGGTCTTCAAGGATGATTGTCAATTCATCTGGAAATATATATCGATAATTCCTTTGCAAGCAAATATATTCTTCGACATGCAACTGGAATTAATCTTCAAGGCCGCCAATTTTTCGCACTTCTCGGACTGGGGTTGATCTTCGTTGCCAGGGCTTCATTTCTTGAATTTAATTGCTTTAGCAAGCAATTCTTCTTCTCTTGCTCCACCACTTGAATAAATTGCTTTAATAATCACTCCTGTTTTTCTGGACTTTAACTGCTTTAGGAAGCAATTTTTGCTCTGGAAATTTAATTACTCTAAGAAGTAATTGTTTCCGCTGGGAATTTAATTGTTTTAAGAAATAACTTATTCCTCTGGGATTTAATTGCTTTAAGAAGCAATTTTTCCCTCTGGAATTTAATTGTTTAAAAACAATCGTATCCGCAGGGAATTTAATTAATTACTTGAAGAAGTAATTTTTATTTCTTGGATTTAATCTTGCAATTGAATTTAATTTCTTACAAGACTAATTTATTCTTAATTGCTTTAAAAAGCAAATTTTTCTTTTGAAATTTTAAGTGGGTCAAAAATTATTGGGCTTAATTAATCTTCATCCAAGAAAATCAATGGGTCCAAGATTTAATTAATTTTGATCCACCAAAATTATATGCTCCAATTTTTTCTCAACCGAATAAAGCCCAATTATCTAAATAAAATTTTGGAAGGCATTTTTTTTTAAATTGGGCTGTTGGCGTGATATTATAAAGTGCGAGCAGATAATTTTAATTAGGCCCAATTATGTCCACCTTTTGAAACCAAGCTAAATCCTTGAAAATAGGATGTCATGGTCTGGGGTGATGAATCCAATATCACCGATTCAACATACAAAGCCGCCTTTTTCTTCTTTTTTTTTTTCTTTATATTGAAGCAGCAGACTTGGTCAACATTAGTGGCTGGAATTTCTGTCTTAATAACTATTTAATCGACGGCAATTGCTCCCCAATAACCCACTCAATTTGCCCCTTTGACTCAGTCATCCAACAATTGAAGTGGATAGACGGCAAAGAATCGCGAACAATTTCTTTTACACGTAGGCGATCAACTTGTAATGGAAGGCAATTAATTACGCTGGTGACGAACAAAGATGTTGTATGAACAATTCGAAATAGTGCGCGAGCAGCCTTGTTCTCCGTAACTAAACCCTTCGCGAGCAATTGGGCATCGACGACTAGCCCCTGTAGGCGAGCAGCTCTCGTTATTTGTTTGGGCGAACAACCATCTTTCGTGGCGAACAAATAAGCGTGCAATATATCGACGAGCAGCTGTGCTGGCGTACAACTTATATCGGCGAACAACCTCATTTGGATTTTGGCGAACAGCCCTTCGTTTTATTACTTCTGGGCGAACAGCAACATCCTCATCCAGCGAGCAGGTGCGTGGGCGAACAGCACTCGCAGCGAGGAGCCCGTTGTGGAGCGTGCAGCGCCGTAGGCGAGCAGTTCCTCGGGGGTGATCAATCCGTTGCGGCGAGCAGGTACTTGTGGCGAACAGGTCTTATTGGGTGGGCGTCCCGTGAGCAGTGCGGCGAACAGCTTCCGTGGCGAACAACTCGTAGGCGAACAATCTTCACGCGACGAACAGCTGAGTATGTGCGACCCATGCGAGCAACCCGTGTCCGAGCCATCCGAGCGCGCGAACAACTTTGCGAATTTAATTTCGGCCAGCTTTAATCGGCGAACAGCTTGTTGAGACAAACAGGTAATGGGCAAAATAAGATAGGCGGTTATCTCGTATCGAGAAAGTAATATGCCGCTTGACTCGGTCAAAAATTGTGGCCCAAAATATATCTCTGATTAATAACTAGCGCACCACGTATCCGCCCAACTCCCACCGCATGCAGCATATCTAAGTAAACTGGCAATTATCTGTTTCTTTATCAATATCAGCAAGACCGCGATGGTTAAAAGGTAGAATTCCGGCCACGAGAACAAGAGTATGTTGTGGCGGTGGCGTGGACTTGAGCGGGGGCAGTGGCTTGGGCGCTGTATCGGACTCATCGAGCGTGGGAATCGGGCACCAGCGACAAGGCGGCTTCCATTTTCCGGCGAAAATCAAGCAGCAGGCGTCCATAGATAATGCTCTTCGTTAAAATTGGGCGGCGGCAGCTCGTGGCCGGCCGCTCCAATTGTCATATCTGTGTGTATATATATATAGATATGAGTATACACCCATGTAATTTGCAGATGATATATAATATATCTGTTATAATATATTGAAATATATTATTATAATATATGGACATAATATATAGATTATAGTCCAGTGGGCTTTAGGCCCACAAGACTTAGATGCTAGGGTTAGGTATTCTTTATATATTGTATCTTCCCTTTGTATTCTATATACAATTCCATATTGTAAACGACAGTTCATATTGGTATATTCTCCTGGCTTGGTCGCCCCCAGACGTAGTCACTCCGTGACGAACTGGGTCATCAAACTCCGTGTTATTTACTTTTATGCTTGCGCTTTTCTCTCGATTACAACACGTTATCAGCACGAGTCTCTACGAGCAATAAGGATTCACGAGAGGATTGCTCAAGCTGTTTTCTGGAGTAAATCGGATTTCAGATTAATTTTATAAATTGCTGAAACTGTAAGTTTTGTGATTTAATATTAATCTGATAATATTAATTCCATGTTTATGTGTTGGGAATTCTGTTGAATATGACGTTCATTATCTGTAGATATTTGATGATGCTTATACGTTTTCGATGTTAGTCAATATGCATGAATATGCTCATATGTTTCCTGCAAATATTAAATTCATGTCATGTGCTAAATCCCAACTATGATTTTATTAGATTATGTCTCCAGTTTATATGAACGGTATGTACATGCTTATGTTGATATAATCGAATATGCGGCCAGATTATATATGAAATTATGTTCTGATTATGTATGCAATTATATGGCCAGATTATGTATGTACATGTACACTGCATTAATTCATAGGGCAATTCATATACTATGCACGTGTACTCTGCTCAATTATATTCATGATCTGAAATTTAGCATGGCTTTTGTATACATTCATGTGTGCTATGTTTTATAAAACAAAACAATTCCCAACAATCAGAATTTCAATTCTGAGAAATTCTAAAACTGAAACCCCCAAATCAGAAATTCTTAAAACCAGTTTTCCTAATCTGTTCCTAAAGGAAAACCAAATCGATTTTCAGAATACCCAATTTCTGAAACCAACATCAAAATTGATGCTCTGTTCTTGGAATTGTCAAAATTACATTTGACACCTACCCGTGACGTCGATTGCCCCTGAAGCGGCTCGACGGACGTCCACTCGTGATGGCGCCTCCGGCCTTAGCCCGTGACGGCGACTACTGTCCGACGGACGGCAAATCGCGACAGCCTGCGCGACGCGACGCGACGCGACGGCTAAACCGCCTCGCGACGGCGCTACGCAAATAAATGCGATGGCGCCCCTTTTTCGCGCACCGGCAACCCACAACGCCCGAACAAGGTTTACGGGCGCAACGCGCGCCGGCAACACGCGACGGCGGCGGCTGTCCCCTGCGTGCGACGGCGCCTCAGGCGGCTGCGACGCTGTGCGACAGCGAAACGCGCCGGCAATGGAGACGGCGGCTGACCCCCTGTGCGACGGCGCGACTCGGATGTGGCCTGAAACGGCCTCGCGCTGAAACGGCGGTGAGTGTGGGCGGCGGTGGCTACGCGCCCGTAATGACGTATGCACGCCTACGACGGTGATTTTTCCGTGAACGCCATGACCCTGTGACGGCTATTTTTTCGCCATTCACTGCTCCGAATTTTCCGCCCTCGATTCCGCCCACATTCTGTTTTTCTCAATTGCCTAAAATATGAGTCTGCGAACAAAAACCAAGAACCCTAAATGGTTTATTTTCAATTGGGCCCTCCTTTAATTGGGCCTGTTTTTAATTTAAATGGGCCTCCCTTTAATTTTTAATATTGGGCCTATTTTTCTAATACCCTAAATGGGCCGAGCCCTTTAATAAAAAAAAAAAACTTTATTAATTAATATTAATATTAATTAAATATTTACTTGGGCCATTTTTTTTTATTGATTGGGCATTTTATTTAGTTGATCCTAAATTAATTTGGATCCTAACAATTATTTTTGGGCCCGAAGTCCCATTAATAAAAATTCATAATGGTATTATGAAAGCCCAAATTCATCAAATTTTTTAAGGCCTTATTCAATAATTATTTTTTGGGTT
>JAPKLY010000714.1:159396-170405 GCA_026898435.1 Prunella vulgaris
ATTATGAAAGCCCAAATTCATCAAATTTTTAAGGCCTTATTCAATAATTATTTTTGGGTTCAAGTCCCATTAATAAATGTCTCATAAAAGTCATACACCCAAAAATATTTATACCCCCTATAATTAATTATTAATTTTTTGTCTTAGCATTTTTATGATTGAGCCTTAATTATTACATGCTACAAACAAATAATTTTAATAAATTTCCATTTATTAATTTTTGTAGCAAAAACATGTCAAACATCACTAAATGTGAATTCGATTAATTGGCACTTGATTGCCATAACTATTTGACATGGGCTCTCAACGTTGAAACTCACCTTGTCTCTAAAAACCTTACCGACACAACTAGACAACCATCTAAATCCACAACTGCCAAAATGGCACAAGCTCTAATCTTCTTAAGACATCATCTTCACAAAGATCTTAAGAACGAATACCTCACTGAAAAAGATCAATCGATGTTATGGAAATCCCTCCAGGATCAATTACAACAACAACACGATGTGATCCTCCCCGAAACCAGACATGAATGGATAACACTTCGTTTTCCAAAACTTCAAGTCTGTAACGGAGTACAACTTCGCCCTACATCGCATAGTTTCTCAGCTTAAGCTGTGCAAAGAAACAACAACTGATGATCAGTTAATTGAAAAAAATTCTTTCCACTTTCCAAGCTAGTAATCTTGTACTCCAGCTGCAGTACAGGGCCAAAGAGTATCAATCACACTCCGACCTCATTTCTGCACTTTTCGTTGCAGAAAAGCACAACCAATTGTTGATGAAACATCACAATACTAGACCGGTTGGCTCACAAGCTGTGCCTGAAGCACACACTACTCGGAGGAACTCTAAAGGCCGTAAACGTGGAAAAGGAAATGAGGCAAGTGGGGGACGCGGATCGACCCGAAGTCGAGGCCGTGGTAGGGGAAGAGGTAGAGGTCGCAACAATGCACAATCTAGTGCAACTAATAATAATGCACCTCAAGATAAACCATCGAGCTCACGTGCACAGAACAAACAAGTCTGTCACAAGTGTGGATGCGACGACCATTGGTCTCGCTTGTGTCATACACCAAAACATTTGGTGGAGGCGTATCAACGTATGCTAAAAGACAAAAATGGGAAGGCTCATCACGGTGAAACACACCACACCGACCTGCCCAAAGCAGGTTTTGTCATAGACAAAGGATGACCTCTTGGGTGAACATATGACTATTGACTACAAAATTTAATACGTTCTTGATAAAGTAGGACCTAAGTGATCCCTTGTGCGGCTGATCAATCAGCGTCTGTAATCTTGGCTCTCCTTAGCATTCCTCATATCTTAACGTATCCAAACATACACTTAAGTGCTTATGGAGATTAATGTGTTGTGCTTAGTAGATAGTGCTACTACACATACTATCTTAAAAGATAGACAATTTTTCCAAACATTAACCGAAAAGAAAGGAAGTGTCACTACTATTTCCGACGACGACATACAAATCGTTGGCTCCAGAAGAGCCTCGATCATTCTACCTATGGGTACCGAATTAATAATCGAGAATGCTTTATTGTTTCCACAATCAAAGCGTACCCTCCTCAGTTTCAAAGACATTCGACAGAATGGCTATCACATTGAAACAAATACTGAGGACAATAGTGAATATATGTTGATGACTCACTATTTGAATTGTCGTAAACACATCGTCGAAAAACTTCCATCTTTCTCGTCTGGTTTGTATTATACATACATCAGACCCTCAAATCTCCATATAGCCCTTAATCTAAAATTTAATGTTCCAAATTCTTTCAAACTATGGCATAAGCGGTTAAAACATCCAGAACAATCCATGATGTGTCGGATTCTATGTAATTCATCTGGCCATAACATAACACACAACAGAATCCCTTCTGTTAATGAATACATATGTGATGCTTGCACAAAGGGTAAACTCATAATTCGTCCTTCTAGTAGTAAAGTAAGAACTAAATCTCCTAAATTCCTTGAGCGGATTCAAGGAGATATTTGTGGACCGACATCCTGCATCCGGACCATTTCAGTACTTTATGGTCCTAATAGATGCATCCACTCGGTGGACTTATGTCACCATGCTATCCACTCGCAATACTATTTTTGCAAAGCTTATTGCTCAGATTATCCTGTTGATATCACAATTCCCAGATCATCCAATCAAATCCATACGCATGGACAATGCCGGTGAATTCACCTATAAGGCATTTGATGATTGTTGTTTGGCATTGGGAATCAAAGTGGAGCATTCGGTCCCTCATGTTCATACTCAAAATGGTCTAGCTGAATCATTAATTAGACGTCTTAAATTAATCGCTAGACCGCTACTACTACAAAAACAAACTTACCTATTTCATGTTGGGGGCATGCAATCTTACATGCATCATCACTAATCCAATTCCGACCAACTGCATATCATGAATATTCCCCTATTCAACTCGTGCGTGGAAATGAACCTAACATTTCCCATCTGCGAACATTCGATTGTGCAGTGTATGTTCCAATACCACCACCTAAGTGAACATCTATGGGCCCACAAAGGAAACTCGGTATTTACATCGGTTTTGTATCTCTCACAATACTTAAATACCTCGAGCCTTTAACTGGGGATCAGTTTACAGCCCGTTTCCCTGACTGCACATTCGACGAAGATCTATTTCCGGCCTTAGGGGGAGAGAAAAATACCACAATTAATAAATACCGTGAAATTACGTGGAACACAAAAGATCTTCAATACTTAGACCCACGCACAAATCAAACTTGAACCAGAAGTTCAAAAGAAAATAAACTTGCAATAATCAGCAAGTAATCTGCCAGATGCATTATCAAATGCATTACTGATTATAAATGAAGTGACTGTGAATAGTTAAGGATGCCCCTATACGCCAGAAGCGTAATGAACCTCCTTACACAAAACCATGGTATATTAATGCTAATAATATATTCAGTCACTCATGAAATGTCCTGAAGAGATTCGTCCTGAAGACGAGAAATCCTAGTAAAAAGCACGTGCACATAGCAATCAAAATACTAGGATTGCGGAACACCCAGATCAATGGGAAATGATCAAGATCTGGTTTACATGAATCTTAAATAAACACAGGAGATAAACATATCACTGTTGTCGACAACATCTTCGTACCCATAGTTGCTCTTTCCAAAATCTGGTACCAGTATCTAAATTTGATTAGATGCAATGGAAAGAAGCAAATATGGAAGAGCTAGACTCGCAAAATAAACTATTTTGTTCTATCGTACATACCCCCTAAATATTTTATCCCTGAAGGATATAAATGGGTATTAATACGAAACAAAATGAAGTTGAGAGATACAATGCGAGATTAACAGCTTAAGGGTTTTTCACAGTGACCCATTATTGAGTTTGATGTGATCAAACAAATACTCCTGTTGTTAATATTATAAAGTTCCGCCATATATCCCTGGCAGTTAAACGCAGTTAATGGACATAATTACCGCATATTTATACGGATCATTAGATTCTGACATCTATATGAAAATCCCTGATGGATTAACTATTCCCCAAATGAGGAATAACGAACATCGTAGTATGTTCAGCATTAAGTTGCAACACTCGTTATATGGCTTAAAACAGTCAGGTCGTATGTGGTATAATCGACTAAGCGAATTCCTCCTGAAGAAGGAATACGTAAATAACGAGTCTTTTCCTTGTGTCTTTACTAAGAAATCCCTTAATGGTTTTTGCATCATCTCGGTGTATGTGGATGATCTAAACATTATCGGAACAAGGAAAGAGATTGAAGAAGCAAGTTCAATCTTAAAAACTGAATTTGAAATGAAAACTTTGGGTAAAACCAAGTTCTGTCTCGGCCTGCAGATCGAGCATTTCCCTGAAGGAATACTGATACACTAATCAGCTTACCTAAAGAAAGTGTTGGAGAGATTCCATATGGATAAATCTCATCCTTCAAGCACTCAAATGGTTGTCCGTTCCCTTGATTTGGAAAAGGACCCATTCAGACCTAAGGAAGATACCGAAGAGCTATTGGGACCTGAAGTTCCATATCTAAGTGCAATTGGTGCACTGCTCTATCTTGCAAACTGCACTAGGCCCGATATTGCCTTTGCAGTCAATCTACTTGCAAGGTTCAGTGCCTCCCCTACGAGGAGACATTGGAATGGTGTGAAACATATCTTACGATATCTTCAAGGTTCTCAAGATCTTGGTCTTTTCTATCAAAGAAACCAAGACAAAACACTTATAGGTTATGCTGATGCTGGTTATCTATCTGATCCCCATAATGCAAAATCGCAAATGGGTTATGTTTTCCTCTGTGGTGGAACAGCCATTTCATGGAGATCTGTCAAATAAACTTTGGTGACCACATCGTCAAACCACTCAGAGATCATAGCTCTGTATGAAACTGCACGAGAATGTGTGTGGTTAAAGTCCCTTATAAAACACATTCACGATTCGTGTGGTATCCCTTCTATTGACTTAAGCCCATCAATTATCTATGAAGATAATGCTGCATGTATTGCACAAATGAGCAACGGCTATGTCAAAGGGAACTTGACGAAGCATATATCCCCAAAATTCTTTTATCCTCACGAACTCCAGAAGAGTGGTGAGATCACGATAAAATAAGTACGCTTAAGTGACAATCTAGCTGATTTGCTCACTAAATCCCTTCCTACTTCGACTTTTGAAAAGTACGTACATGGAATCGGGATGCGTCGACTTGGAAGGTTGTTATCTTCAGGGGGAGTAACAAATGTTAAACAATCCTGATGATTGTATCCTCGAGGTCATTTGTAACACTCCACTAAGTAACACTTGCATTCTTCCTTGTCATATTATGTCCAAGGGGGAGTGTTATAATATATTGAAATATATTATTATAATATATGGACATAATATATAGATTATAGTCCAGTGGGCTTTAGGCCCACAAGACTTAGATGCTAGGGTTAGGTATTCTTTATATATTGTATCTTCCCTTTGTATTCTATATACAATTCCATATTGTAAACGGCAGTTCATATTGGTATATTCTCCTGGCTTGGTCGCCCCCAGACTTAGTCACTCCGTGACGAACTGGGTCATCAAACTCCGTGTTATTTACTTTTATGCTTGCGCTTTTCTCTCGATTACAACAATATCAATCATTTTCTTCTTTTTGTAATCTGATAAAATTCAAGAAAAAGATAAACTTAACTTTTATGAATATAAACGGCACTTTCACGGAACGGAGGTTCGGGCCCTCCCTCTAGCGCCAAACTGTTGATGTAATTTTCGTAATAACGATTATGTGGCTATAATAACAACGATTACACCAACAATTATGTGGCTATTATAAGCTCGTCGTTCGAGCAGAACTTCGTTAGGATAAAAAATTTCATCCATTATTCGAATGAATTCGATTACATTATATAGGAAATATAAGCTGTTGGATCGTCACCAGCTTGCTTCATCATAAGCTGCTGATCAACAGTCTGCTTCACTAGAAGCTGCTGAAAAAGCTACCTGCTTCACTATATGCTGCAGACTCGTCACCAGGTTACTTCGTTAATAACTAGTGACTCGTCAGAGCGTTATTCGATCTGGTTCTTTCTTCGTGTTTGATCAATTCTCTTGGACACATTAATTCAGACTTGATTAATTACTTCCTTAAGCACACACGTCGATTATTTCATTAACACAAGTCTTGTAACTGATACCGGTATTGTATCTGGTACCAGTCTTGTAACTGGTACCGGTATTGTAACTGGTACCAGTATTGTAACTGATACCAGTATTGTAATTGGTAATGGTACCAGTCTTGTAACTAGTACCAGCATTGTAACTGGTACCGGTATTGTATCTGGTACCAGTCTTGTAACTGGTACCGGTATTGTATCTGGTACCAGTTACAAAACTGGTACCAGTCTTGTAACTGGTTTATAATTAGTATCTATTTTACAACTAGTACCTAAGCCTCAAGCCCCAAACCTTAACCCCCAAAACCCCCCAAACTCCCATACCCGAAACCTTGAAACCCTAAATCATAACCCCTAAACCCAACCCCTTAAACCCCCTAAACCCCTCCCCTGAACCCCTGAAGCACTAAACCCTACACCCCTATAACCCCACAATCCTAAACTCTAAACCCTAAATCCTAACCCCAAACCCCTAATCCCCCAACCTCAAACCCCTAAACCTCAAATCGCAAACCCAAAACCCAAAACCTCAAAATCCCTATACTATAAATCCTAAAACCAACCCTAAACCCGAAAACCCTCCTTAAACCCAGAAACCCTCAATAAACCTTAAACCCTATATCTTAAACCCCAACTCACAACCCAAAACCCAAACCCCAACCCCAACCCCAAAACCTTAACCCCCAAAAACTGAACCCCAAAACCCAAACCCTGAACCCCGAACCCCTGAACCCCCAAGCCCTAAGCCCTACAATCCTAAACCAAAAACCCCCAATCTCTCTACAAACGCTCTCTCCAATCTCTAGATTCCTAAAACATACACTTTCACACCAAGAACACACACACTTCAAGGTTGGCCAGCCGGTTGGTCTACGATTCCGGAGATTAATTGTTTGATTGCTCAATTGGTTTGTGCTGGTTTATTTTGGCATCCGACAACTTGGATTTCAGGTTTTTAATTTTTTATCTTGTTTGTTGCCGCACTTTTATTTTTATTTTTGAATCATCTCGTTCTTCATGAATTTTCCTCCTCTTTTGTATGCTTCATCTGTTCCTCCCCACTTAGATGTTTCTTCATTTTCTGCGGCCAAGGCCTACCTTCGAAACCTGCCCCCTTGTCCCTCTTACAATGGTTATCTTTCTGATCCGATTCCTTATATTTTGGATTTTGGGAATTATTCAATTGAACTTCGTTCCGAGACTGGAACCCAATCTTCTTCTTCCTCCCCGACACGTGGTGCTGAGGCTATTCCCCAGCGTTTCCCTTATCTTTTATCTACTGTTGGCCTTATCGGTGATTCTTCTGCCACTCGCCCAATCCCTGATGCTAAGGATCGCTTGGGTGTTTTTATCCCATCCTTTTCCTTCCCGTATGTGGATGTTGATGCTAATAAATGTGGCTTGCCTCCATACCTTCGGTATCCTGGGAGGGTACTAAAGAAGAGAAATTCGTACTCAATTTAATGAAACCTTAAAATCTTTTCTCGGTTCCCAGCCTGCTGGAGATCGCGTCCCATTACTTCTTGATCATCGATCGGCTGCTTCTTCCGGTCACCACCATTCCCAGAAATCCTAAAATTCCGATGTGGCCTCTTTTTCGGTTTCCCAAAAATCCGACGCTAATCCTGTAGAAACGGTTCCCAATTTCGCGACCTTCCTTGTTAATACAGACGTTCACGTGTCCTCTTCTCACCTTACCGTAAATTCAGCCCATATTCACGCACATTCCTCTTCGAATTCACATGGAAATAATTCGTCTGTGTCTTCTATAAAAAAATGGCTTTTAGTGCCTTAAAAAAGGGATTTTTAAATCCTAAAACTACTGCCAAAATCACGCCAATTGATTCCGTTACCATTTCTGCACAGTCGTTGGCTCATTCAGCCATCCCCTATGACACAATTCCGCCAGTAGTTGGGTGCCATGTGGCGCCGATTGCGCATGTCAGGAATGGCGAGAAGGGCCCCCAGGTCCTGGGTTCGAAACCCCCTTCTGCTGAATTTTTTGCTTCAGATTTTAGCCATCCTGGGCCGAATATTCCTGGCCCACATGCTTTAAATTCTGGCCCATTCAAAAAAAGACTCTAGCCCAGCAGGTTTAACTATTCAGCCTGCTGCTCCATTAATTTCTGGCTCATTGCCTTCTATTGGTTTCTAGCCCACAACTGCAGCCCATATTGAATTAATTCCAGCCCCTCTTGCAGCCCCCTTAATTCGAACTCTGAGCTTACTGCTCTGGCGCCTCACGCACAACTTCCCAATCTCGATGACAATATTTCCCTGCCTACTGACCCCTTAGAACGAAATCCTTTGCTAAGGATTCCAACTTCAAACCCTGGTGGCTGTTCCACATAAACCTCTTCTTCCAGGATTCCAGTCAAGAATGCTGACTTGACATCCAACTGATATACTTTGAACACTTTGAAAATAGCATAGGCAAGAAACAATCTAATGGCTTCTAGTCTGGCCACAGGAGCATAGGTCTCATCATAGTCAGTCACTTCTGACTGTGAGTACCCCTAGGCCACTAGCCTTGCCTTGTTTCTTACCACAACATCATTTTCATCCTTTTTGTTCTTGAAGACCCACTTAATGCCTATGACCTTCTGATGTCTGGGCCTATCCACTAGAGTCCAATTTGGGTCTTCAAGGGCCTTTTGGATATTCTTGGTTTCAATCATGGACACATAATAGCTGAATTGGGAGGCCAAGTTAAGTTTCCTTCTAATTTGAACACCTACACTTGGATCTCCTATAATCTGCTCAGCTGGGAAGTCAGACATACTCTTCTTACCCCTCTAAGGTGCCATGGTTCGCTCCTCTTGGGTTAGATCTTGCATTCCCCCTTGGTTAGTTTCAGGTTTCTTTTCACCCTCATCTAGTGCTGATGAAGGCTTGTCATCTGATTTGGGCTCATCATCTGAATATGATTTTGATTCAATCCTAGGTACTACAACTTTGATCAGATCTGGCTTATCATTCAGATTCATTTGATCCATTTCATCTGCTATTTTCTCTTTGTTGTACTCATGAACAAATTCATCAAATACAACATGGGGTGTTACCTCCACACAAAGAGAGACCTTATTAAAGAATCTATAGGCCTTGCTGCTGCCAGAATATCCTAAGAATATTCCCTCAGCAACCTTGGCATCAAAAGTTTTTAACTTAGTCTTTCAATTGTCATGGATGAAACACCTACATCCAAATATATGGACAAAGGAAAGATTAGGGGATTTACCTTTCTACGTCTCATAGAGGGTCTTGCCATACCTCTTGACTGGCAAGCATCTGTTCTGGATGTAGCAACCAGTGTTGATGGCTTCTGCCCAAAATCTCTGGGGAGTATTGTATTCAGCTAACATTGTCCTTGTTGCCTCTTTGAGAGTTCTATTTCTTCTCTTAGAAAGACCATTCGGCTGAGGTGTTTTGGCAGCTGATGTCTCATGTTGAATACCATTCTCCCTGCAATAATCAGAAATAACAAAGTTAAGAAACTCAGTACCTTTGTCACTTCTGATTCTGACTATTTTGAGGTCTTGCTCATTCTGAATCCTCTTGAAAAACTCTATCATCTTGACAATAGTCACATTCTTCTTGTACAAGAACACTACCCAAGTGTATTGTTTGCCAATATCGTGTATCCTTCACGCAACTGTACGTGGATGTTGTATATTCGGCAAGTTGACCAAGTAATAAAAATATCAAACTTAGGGAAACGATGCGATGTTTAAGGTTTAGGGTTTGGGGTTTGGGGATTCGGTTTTATGGTTTAGGAATAAAAATAGGCCATTTTTTCAGAAATGAGATAAGTTTTTACTACCTTAGCAAAGCTCTGCCGAAATCTTTCAAGAATTTACAATTAGCAATTCCAGTAAGTTTGATTCAATGAACTGTTAGTGAAATCCAGTCCAAAAGCCACATACAAATTTGTTTTGAGAAGATTTCATTAACAAAAGCGATTAGGGATAGCTTCAGCACCATTATTCAGAGAAGAAGGGGCAGAACTAGAACCACAGGTAGGACGATCATATATTGAATAGTTCCCATAAGAAAGAATGTAATCAATGGGATCAGAGGGATAACCTGAATAAGATGGACAAGGAGGGAGACTAAGCAAACATTCCTTGGCCATGTTAAAAGAAGAAGTCTCCAAATGTGGGGGTTGGGAATGGCCAAGAACACTTTGGACAAGTGATGGATGGGACGATTCAAGAGAACTTGCTTGTGAAGTCATGAAGGTGAGTGATGATTCAAAAATAAAAACAAAGGCACAGAAACACGTAAATAATAAAAAATTAAAAAATAAACAGAAAAACCTGGAGAGATTCCAAGGTCGATCATGCACACGAACACGAACAAAGCCAAAAACTAATTGCCGAAATCGAAGGCCAACCGGCTGGCAATGCTTGTAGTGTGTGTGTTCTTGGTGTAACAGTGTGTGTTCTAGAGAGTGAAAAGAACGTTTGTATAGAGAGAAAGTTCAATTTATTTAGGGTGTTTGGGTTTTGGGTTTAGGGTGTTAGGGTTTAAGGTTTAGTTGAAACGGGTACCGGTTTTATAACTAGTACCAGTATTGTAACTGGTACTGGTATTATTTCTGGTACCAGTCTTGTAACTGGTACCGATTTTGTAACTGCTACCAGCTTTGTAACTGGTACCGGGTAATTGGTACTAGTCTTGTAATTGGTAACGGTATTGTATCTGGTACCAGTCTCAGTCTTATAAATGGTACCAGTATTGTATCTGCTACCAGTCTTGTATCTGCTACCAGTCTTGTATCTGGTACCAGTCTTGTAACTGGTACTATTATTGTAACTGGTACCGGTATTGTAACTGGTACCAGTTCTGTAACTGGTACCGGTATTGTATCTGGTACCAATATTGTAACTGGTTCCAGTCTTAGTACCAGTTACAAAACTAATACCAGTCTTGTAACTGGTTTATAACTTGTATCTATTTTACAACTTGTACCTAAGCCCCAAGCCGGCAAGCCCCAAACCTTAACCCCCAAACCCCAAACCCTAAACCATAACCCCTAAACCCAAACCCTAACCCCAACCCCTTAAACCCTCTAAACCACTCCCCTGAACCCCCTGAAACCCTAAACTCTGCACCCCTAAAACCCTACAATCCTAGGTTGTCATCAGAGGGATACCAAAGTCCTAAATTGACTGTACCTTTCATGTATTTCAGTATCTTTTTGACACTCTCTAGGTGACTCTTATTCGGATCAGACTGATACCTTGCACACACTCCAAGTGCATAGGTGTTGGGAAATCCCTTATGTTTTGATGCCATTAAAACCAGATGATCA
>JAPKLY010000715.1:0-10805 GCA_026898435.1 Prunella vulgaris
ACGTTTTTTAGGATACCTGTAAAATTTAGCTTCATAACAAGTCAGATAGATTCGTGGTTAAAATCCATCTCGATTATGTTTATCGATATAATCTCATCTCTGAACTCCCACTAGTTCAAAGGCGATTGCTCGTGTGAGAGAGCCAATCATAACTTGTCGACATACATATTATATATGATTGAATCACATATACTTCATAAAACACTGACAATTACAATTTAAATTGTCAGTTAACACCTTCAACATCCCAATCGAATTGCATTCAATCCTATGCAAACTCAAAAACTCAAACATGTTCCATGATGTCAGATTTTACTCATAGTAGTCTACACCGCCGAGAGGGGGTAGATGGCTTAGACGACGCATGATAGACACTAGGTTCTTTAATCGAGGATTAGGATATTTAGTGAGAGGGGAATTATAGGGATTAATAACCGTGTTGAACCTTCTTATAATTCACTACCATACGTGCTTGTAATGTTGCTTGATCACTAAAGCCTCAAAAGGGACTAGTCTTCAAATGCCTTGTGGTAGCCTCTAGTTAATCCCAAAAACATAGCAAAGACTCAAACATGTTCCGTGCCTCAAACGTCCTTTTCTTCAGTTAGATCGTCCTTTTCATAGGATTGAATGCAATTCGATTGGAACATGTTTGATGTCAGATGTCAAAAATCTAAAAACATAGCAAAAACTCAAACATGTTCCATGCCTCAAACGTCCTTTTCTTTAGTTAGATCGTCCCATAACCCCACCACATAGAATAGGTAGGCCCACCTATTCCAGATCGGAATCCACACCTCCAGCATCTCTATAGGAATGAAGTCTTCCACAAACTTCAGTGGAGGAGGGCCTTGATCTGAACTGACCACCATTTTCCTCTGAGTCTTTATCCGAGATCCAGAAGACACAGATTTCTTCTTCTGAACCTGCGAAGTCAGGTACTCATTGGACTCCTTCAGGCGCTGGATCTGACTGAGGAGCGAAATCTCCTTCATTTTTGCTATCTTTTCAGCTTCAGTCATCACCATTTTCTTCTGAGTGGTCAGCCCAGTTTGCATTTGCTCCTCCATTTCCTTGTACAAAGGATCCAGATCCTCAGAGGGCCTCAACCTCTTTGGATATGAGCCTTCAGCAGCTTCGATGGTAGCAGCGACGGACCTTGTCCTCTTCCTTTCCGCCGCTTTCAGTTCAGGGGGGGAAGATTTTTTTCTTAGCTTTCCCAGTTGTAGCAATTTGCTTCTGCTTTTTCCCTTCTTCCCCCTTTTTGGCATCATCGTCATTTATACGTTTAACAACTTCATCCACTGACTCCGCCAAAAGATTGAACTGACTGTCCATCTCAGTCTCCTTGACTTGCAACTGCCCAATCTGCCCTGGCATCCCTCTCAGGCCAACACTGAGCTTATCAACGGCTGAATTGTGTGCAGCCTTTAGTCGACCCTCGAAGTTCTCCATCCTGTTGTCTAGGGCAGATGCAATTTCCACCTTCTCCTGTGCAGACATCTCACTCAGCAGCTCCTCCTTCAGTTCAGCTTTCAGCTTGACCAACTTCTCATCAACCAGTTGGTCAACTTTCTCAGACAATTGTTGATCCAGAAAAGTGGCAAGCTTAGTCTCTTGCTGAGTCTGCACATCAGATACCATTCGATTGCAGTTCTGAATGGCCCCCTTGGTTTGTTCGAAAATAACAGTAAGGTCTACGTTGATTTCAGTCCGAACTTCCCTGAGAAGGTCTATTGCGGCATGCATATCAGTGGCCATATCATTCAGGTCACGGTCCAGTCTATTCATCTTTTTGTTCAGCACTTCAGAATTTATACCAACCCTACTTGCTTTTCGCTCAACGAGAATTACTCTCCTATGCAGATTGCCAAGAGCTCGTGAGGAATTCTGAAGATATAGAGATTCGGGTGTGGTCCATTTTCCTCTGACTCGGACCATGCCTGGTGGACCCTCTCCTGAAGCCTCCGCAATCCCGGGTCCCAGGATTGCTTCATCGGCCGGTGCACTGACTCCCTCAGTGCCACCTTGCTGATCATCATCAGCAATCACCACCACATCCATCTCAGCTTCCTTCTCCTCTCCCTGCTCTTCCTCAGCTTTCTGAATCTCAGGCTCAGGATAAGTTCGGTGGACTGTTTTGATAAAATCTACCATCTTAATCAATTGATGTAGCGAGTTCACATCAAAATGATCAAAGAGGGTGGCTTCTAATTCTGCAATGCAGTCCCATCCTCTGGACTCTCCTAGCTGACTGAGCTCAGACCATGTAGCATTTCTGATCATGGCAAAAGTGCGGAGTTGCACCACTGCCTCCTTCTGAGCTTCAGAGAGGTCAGGAAACCTTCTCTCCACCATTTCAGCTGCCGTTCCCCTTGCTAAAATCTCAAAATCTGATAAATTGTTCACATCGGGCGCAGGGAACGGCCATGGGGCTTCAGCCTGAACTGGTTCAGCACCCTCCTGCTCAACTTCTCCTACCTGAGAATCAGTTGATCAGGATCAGGGGATGCAACATCTGGAACAGACGTAATGGGAGCAATTTCAAGCGCGGTCTGAGCCGGTTCCCTCTCCGGAGTTGCATGTTGAACAGCTTCTTCAGTCTCTCTCTCTTCCATAAGCTTCTTCTCTCGCTCTTCCAAGAGTTTCTTCTCTCGCTCAGCTGACCCTGAATAAAGAAATTTCAGTTTTTGTTGCTTGGGTCCTGAGAGCTTAGATTTGTCTTCCGCTGGCTTTGCTGTATCGGACTCTGAAGACTTGCCTGCCTGAGCCTTGACTCTCTCAGTCATGCTCGCCTGGGCCTTCTTCTTCTGAGTCCGTGGTCTTCTCCTGGTAGAGAGAAATATGTTAAGAAAATATTTGGGTGCATAAAGATTTTAATAGCACAATCTTCCCATATTTATACAAAAATTTGGTTTGAATCGGATGGCTTAGAAAGTAATGACTTATGGGATTCAACGATTAAGATTAAAACGCAAAAAGTATGTAGACTCTTCGGTTTTTCAAAAGTAATTGGTCAAACTTTATCGAAAACTGTTCCCGCCCACAGTGCATTAAATGCACATTAGAGCATGTCCGTATTTAATTCAAATAAATTGTAATAAATAATAACCGAATATTAAATGAATGGCTGGGATTAAAAGGTAAATTAAATTTATTTGACAATACAGAAGACAGTATCAAGGAAGATGCACACAGGATCAGATGACTAGGTAAAAATCTGGAAACATACCAGTCAGTCAGATTTGTATTCTGACTGATACCACATGTGACCTATCAGGGTGACAAGCCCTGAATTCAGTGTCCTGAATCTTAGTCAGTCTAAACTGATCATCCCTTTCAACTGAATGTTCCCCCTACAACCATTCATAATTTTTCTGAGGTTCCTTCATCCTGAGTCCATATGAGTTATTCCCCCTGACCTTGTGCATTTTGATCAGAGATTCAGATAGAATCTCCTAAGCCTGGGTCAAGTAGTCCTAACTCTATTGATAACTCAACAAACCTGGTTTCAGGCAAAGCCTTAGTCTCTCTGTTTTTCAGTAGGGACTCTCTCCATCCTGATGTCCTTCTTCTCAACATTATCTCTGATAAAGTGATGCCTGATGTCTACATGCTTACACCTTGTGTGTAAGACTGGGTTTTGGGATATGGCAATGGCACTATTATTGTCACAATAGATTGGGACTTCAGTAGCCTCTATTTGGTAGTCTATCAGTTGTTGTTTTAGCCAAAGAATCTGAGAACAACAACTGCCTGCCGCCATATACTCAGCCTCAGTAGTAGATGTAGCAACACTGGTTTGCTTCTTAGAAAACCAAGAGATCAGTTTACTCCCTAGAAACTGACATGTGCCTGTAGTTGATTTTCTATCAAGTCTACAGCCTCCATAATCAGCATCTGAATAGCCAGTCATTTCTAGGTTGTCATCAGAGGGATACCAAAATCCTAGATTGACTGTACCTCTCAGGTATTTCAGTATCTTTTTGGCACTCTCTAGATGACACTTCTTTGGATCAGACTGATACCTTGTACAGACTCCAACTGCATAAGTTATGTCAGGACGACTAGCAGTCAGATACAATAAAGATCCTATCAGTGCCCTATATTCAGTCTGATTTACTGAGATTCCTTCTTTGTCAGGATCCAGCTTTTCATTTGTGTTCATGGGAATACGTGAGACTTTGCTGGACTGAACTCTAAATTTCTGAATCAGGTCCCTCGCATATTTGGACCGATTAATGAAAATTCCGGAGTCAGTTTGCCTGACTTGGAGACCCAGAAAGAAATTCATTTCTCCCATCATAGACATCTCAAATTTCCCAGTCATCAGCTTGGAGAATTTCTCACAAAGCTTCAAATTAGGAGATCCAAATATTATGTCATCCACATAAATCTGAACCAAGAGAATGTCCTCCCCTTCTGAAATCCGGAAGAGGGTCCTATCCACTGTTCCTTTCACGAACCCGTGGTCTATCAGGAATTGGGATAATGTATCATACCAAGCTCTCGGAGCTTGCTTCAGACCATAAAGAGCTTTCTTCAGGTGATATACCTTATCACCAACTTCGAACCCTGGAGGTTGCTCAACATAAACTTCCTCGTTCAGTACACCATTCAGAAAGGCACTCTTTACGTCCATCTAATACACTTTGAATTTCCTGAATGTTGCATATGCCAGAAACAACCTGATTGCTTCCAATCTTGCGACCGGAGCAAAAGTCTAATCATAGTCGATACCCTCGGCCTGAGAGTAACCCTTTGCTACTAGTCTGGCCTTATTCCTGACAACAACATTCTTCTCATCCCTCTTATTCTTGAAGACCCACTTGGTGCCAATAACATGTTGACGCCTAGGTCTCTCAACTAACACCCAAACCTAATTCCGCTCAAACTGATTGAGCTCATCCTGCATGGCTAGGATCCAGTTGGGATCAGCTAGAGCTTCTTCTATGCTTGTAGGTTCCTGATCACTCAGGAAACAACAAAACATAGCGCTTTCGCCAAAGGACAACCTCGTCCTGACCCCCTCATTGATATCACCAATGATATCAGCCAATGAGTGATCATCTAGCCACCGCCTCCTGCTGACTGGAGCACTGGGAGCTACTGACGTTCCATCGCCTGATCCTGAAACATTAGTCTCGACAATAATAGGCAAAGAAGTAAAACGAGCAAGAACAGGGGATACTAAGTCATTTCCTGAGGGTTGACCAATATCAAAGAAATTGTTTCCCCCTATAGTGTTGGACTCAGTAACTGTCTCATGTGCAGAAGCATCATCACCGACAGTACGTACCTCAGGTTGAGTCTGTCCCTCCGTCTGAGACTCAACATTTTCTGAGGCTGGGGCTTGCTGAGGGTTGGCCTGAAGTCCATCCTGATCTTCATCATCATCATCCCATCCCTTTGGAGCACTGACAAGTTTGATCTTAAATTCAGGATTCTTCAGACTCAGTCTTGTTACCCTTTTGGTAATTCCCTCAGTTTCAGGACTTGGAACCTGTTTCCTATGCACTGATGCAGTCTCATCAAACACAACATGAGGTGTTTCCTCCACACAAAGGGTCCGATAGTTATACACCCTGAAAGCTTTACTGACTTAGGAGTATCCTAAGAAAACTCCCTCATCAGATTTGCTATCAAAGGCTTTCAGCTGGTCTTTCCCATTGTTCAGGATGAAACACTTACACCCAAAAATATGGAAATAAGAGATGCGAGGCTTCCTCTTGTTCCAAGTTTCATAGGGTGTCTGAGCATGTTGTTTGTTCAGCATAGATCAGTTCTAAGTGTAGCAAGCAATATTGATTGCTTCAGCCCAGTACTTCTTGGGCAGTCCTGATTCAGCCAACATGGTCCTGGCAGCTTCCTTCAGGGTCTGATTCCTTCTTTCAGCTACCCCATTCTGCTGAGGGGTCCTGGCTGCAGAAGTCTCATGAGCTATACCATGGTTAGTACAAAAATCAGTTATAATAGAGTTTATAAACTCAGTTCCTCGATCTGATCGGATCCTGACTATGCTCTGACCCTGTTCAGTACTCAATTGCTTGAGTAACTCTGGAAGCTTGACCTGAGTCTCCTTTTTGTTCAGCAAGAAAATAACCCATGTGTACCTGGAATAATCATCAACAACAACAAGGGTATATTTCCTACCATTTATGCTGACAGGAGTAACTGGACCAAAGAGATCCATGTGCAGGAGCTGAAGCACTCTGTCAGTGGAGAAGGCTTCCTTCACTTTGAATGAGGCTTTGGTTTGCTTGCCTTCCTGACATGCTCCGCACACGTGGTCTTTGCTAAAAACTTCGTTAGGTAGACCATCTACAAGAGAGAGTCTAGAAATTTTGTTAATAATCTTGAAGTTTAAGTGACTCAGATGTTTATGCCAAAGCCAACGGAGCTCAGAGGAGCTCTTAGCGACCAATAAAGTTTCAGGAGGACTGCTCTTGAAGTCAGCAAAATATACATTGCCCTTCCTGACACCTGTAATCAGAACCTGTAGTGTAGATTTGTCCTTCACAAGACACATGTTAGATGTAAATTCTACACTATATCCTCGGTCACAAAACTGACTAACCGAGAGTAAGTTATGTCTCAGTCCCTCAACATATGATACATTCAGTACACTGACAGAGACAATAACAAGGGTTCTGAATCCTTTGGTGAAACCTTTAGAGTTATCACCAAAGGTTACCTGCGGGCCTTCCTGAGCTATATAATCCTGAAGGAGATCACGAAATCCGGTCATGTGCTGAGTCCAGGTACCAGTCCTTCATCAGATCCTCCTTTCTCTTCTTGTAGCCCGCAGCGACCTGAAAAGAATCAGGCCTCAGGTACCCATCTCGTATTGGGTCCTACTGAGTCAGCCATACCCTTCGGGATCCAAATTTGTATAACAATTCTGATAGCATCAGAAGTATAAACCTGTTTCCCTGAAATATCAACATACACAGTTCTCTTCTTCCTTTGTGCCTGGGAAGTTGAGGGTATATGGGTGTCAGCTTGAGGTACAGGAGCCCTATATTGATTCCTGGGAGTGAGCCTCATGTTCCTCCTTGGCCTGGGTGCATTGGGCTGAGTTTGATCCCTAGAAGGAGCAGCTCTGCCTTACCTTTTGGCACTTGAGGTCTAGCCTGAGTGTTTCTGGAGTCAGGTCTCCTTTGCCTTTCAGAGGCCATCTGGTGGGCTCTGTGCCCTGTCTGAGGAATCTGGACCTCAGTAGTCCTTGGCCTTGCCTGAGGCCTCCTCTGTCCTGAGTTCCTTTTGCTCTGAACATTTCTAGGCTGGGCCTGAGAAGTGCTAGGAGCAGAATTCTTCCCAGATTGAGGATTCCTAGGCTGAGCCTTGGAGTTCCCTTGATCTGTCTTCCTTGACTCAAGATGAGGAACCTTGACCCTTTCCTTAGGTTTTGGTTTTGGTTCCTCGGTCCTTTGCCTGATAGGTTCAGCAGGCATTTTCTCCTTCCCTTTGCCTTTATTCTGATGAGCAACACTTGAGCTCTTGTCATCAGTTAGGGCAGGGACAAACTTCTTCTGAGAGTTGCTCCCTGAAGCACCTCTCTTTTTCTTGCCCTTTGGGTCTTTTGAGGCATCATAGCCTAACCCAGCTTTAGCACCATCAGTCAGCTGAGAGAAACTTGTCAACTCATCAACCACTTGGGTAGATGTGTATAACTTCTTCAGCTTAACCTCAAGATGTCCATTTGTTTCTTTCAGGGCCTCAATTTCAGTGGTGTATTGAAGCACCAACTCTTTATGAGCTTTCTCTTTTGAGATCAGCTCAAGATCCCAAGCAGTTTGCTCAGCACAGAGGCGAGCTTGCCAATCAGTTTCGAACATCACTCTTAGAGCAATTCGCTCAATCATCAGTTGTTCCTGAGCAAGGAACAGATCAGTGTCACGAGTCTCAATCAGCGAGCTGATTACACCCTTCAGTCTTTCTACCTCCAGTGGAGCTTCATCATGCTTGTTCCGAGCATGAAGTAGCTCTTCCTGAAGATGTACTAATCTGAGGGCTTCCTCAGTATCTCTTACTCTGAGAGACTCAGTTAACCGATCGTTCTCCTCACTCAGATGTGCATTCACATCCATTGTGTGAGTATGAGTCTCCTGCAGCCTTGAGAATTCAACCATCAATTGCTCTAGGGCGAGCTGAAGGTCGAGTTCTCCTGCTGAATCTGAGCTAAGCTCAGGTGCATGATCAGGAGAAGAGGCAGAAGAACATACCTCGTCATCTGCCATCAGGCAGAGGTCATCATACTCTTCATCGGAGAAGAGTTCAGGGGACCGGCGTCCTGGGCCATCTGAATCTGAGGAATCCTCAGCAAGCAACGCTCTCCGGTCTGATGCCCTGAGCTCTCTCTTGGCTCTCCGATCCTCTCGCTCACGAGCACTGAGCTCCGGACAATCATACTGATAATGTCCGGTATTTTTGCAGTGGTAGCACTTATCTACATCTGAAGCAAACTTCTTGTCAGTGTACCTTTTATCAGATGACTCCCTCTTGCTCCCTGATGATCGTTCAGGTTTGGAGCTGGATCTTCTGGGATCATCATCTCTCCTCTTCTCATCTCTTCGTCGCTCAGGCTCGTTGCGATCCCTCCTGGAATCTGAACCCCTCCTTTCTTCTCTTCGGGGGCTTGATCTCCTGGGGCTGGAGTACCTGCGATCACGGGTGTCAGTATAAAATTTCTTATACCTTCCGAATCGAGAGTTCAGTTTCTCGAATCGCCGTGCCATCAGGCTATACTCCAAGGCTAGCTCATCTTTGTTCATATCCTTCAGAGACTTGGAGCTAGATCTAGCCTCAGGCTCAGGAGTAGCTTTAAGAGCCACGCTCTTTTCCTTTTTAGATGTCTTCTCCTCACTAACTTCCTCACTGACAACACCCTTCTTCTTCCTCTTATCGAGGTCGAATTCCAGAGCCTTTAACTCTGAGAATAGGTGAGAGTAAGTAATGTTTGTAAGATCCTGAGTGTTTTTCAACAAGATTACTCCTGTGTCCCATCTTTCAGGGAGACAGTTTAGGATTTTAGAAGACACCTCCCTCTTGGGAAACTCCTTCCCAAGGGTTGCTAGCTCGTTCATCATCTTAATGAACCGAGCTTCCATCTGATCGATGGATTCACCTTCTAACATCCTGAAGGCCTCAAACTTCCTGATAGCAAGATCTCTCTTGTTCTCCTTGATCTTTTCTGATCCCTCACTCATCTCCCTCAAGGTATCCCAGATCTCCTTAGCTGTCCTCAGGTGCATGAGTCTGACCGAATTCTCATAAGAAACGGTGTGGAGTATAATGTTCTTAGCAACATTATCCAGTCCGATTTGCTTAATCTGATCAGAATTAAGCGCGGACCTCTCCACTTCTTCATCTCCGGCGGCTGGAACAGGGACACTGCCAGCAACAGGCCAGGTCGTCTGAAGATTCCTCATAAATCTGATCAGACCATGCTCAATCACCTGAGGCATCTGATCATGGATAGAGTAGAGATGTGCAAGTACCCTGAATTTCCAATAGTCATAATTATCAACAGAGAATTCAGGAAGATTGCCCTCGAGGCGTTTAGAACCGGATGCCATGATATGCAGTTTTCAAAAATAAGATCTATTCAGTAGACCACCAAAAGTTTCTCCTCAGAAACTGTTGGTAAACAAAGTCAGTGGTCTCTTGAACCACTGCTCTGAAACCACTTGTTGGTCCCGAAACGAGTAAAATCAGTGAATGGGGGGAATACACTGATGTCAGATTTTTCTGAAGAACTCAAAAAAATGCTCTTACACTCTCTGTCAGGATTTCCTGAAGTACTCGGTATGCTGAAGGTCCTCAGGGGCAGCAGGGACGGTTCAGTAATGAGTCAAATAAACTGAGTGTGAGGAAAGTGCTCGGAAGCTCAGTAGAGATAACAAACCTACTGACTGCTCGGAAGTGGGTCAGTTGGAGTACTATCTCAGTGAGCCAGAGTATGTGCGGAAAGTGAGCCCTTAGTTTCTACTCGTTTTAGTTTCTGAAAACATTTTCTCTGAGTTTGCTTAGTAAACTGGTGGTTAAGGCTGAGTGCACAGTATTAAGATTCTGAATGATTGATTCAGTCCTGAATAGAAAAACGATGTAGAATGTTCAGTTTATTATGATGACAGTTATGATCCTGAACAAAACAGTAAATCAGCACACAAGAGTCTTTTTAACGTGGTTCGGAGATAACCCACTCCTACGTCCACGACCTGATTAACAGGAAGCTATCCTCAAAACCCTGAGGATAGGTACTTGGGTTTTACGTGCCAAGGGATACGAATAGCCAACTTCCTCTCTTAGGAACTGACCCCTGGGCGTTTTACAAGTCCCAGTCCTTCTAACCAACCAATCTCACACCCTGAGTGGTTTGGTATTCTTGGTTTCCAACTAAGATAGCTCTACCAAAACAAAACAATGCTAAATAATAGAGCTATCGATCTAAGCAAAATACAGAGTGAATCCTACTACAACACTAGGGAAATTTAATTGCAGAGTGTTGTTTATAGTATGCTTTGAATGCTTGGATTCTTGAGAGCTTTCTCTTGGAAATTTCCCGTTAGCCTTGAATGGGTGCAAGGCTATCCATATTTATAGGTAAGATTCAAAATAGATCCATTGGAGGAGATATAATCAAATCTTTCCTATTTTAGGTAGATTGTGGGCTAGAAATACTGTTTGACCTAACCGTCATGCTTATTCTGGCAAGTTATCACATCACCTGCAACTTTTGAGACGCATTAAATGCCACATTAAATGCTGCGCAGACTCCGTACATACGTGTCGAAAGATCATTG
>JAPKLY010000715.1:51762-175189 GCA_026898435.1 Prunella vulgaris
AAAAAAATCCCTGCAAAAAAAAGTTTATGGATAAATATATTTTTATAATTAAGCAAGTTAAACTCCTCTATTAGTCTATAATAAAGGATAAATATATTTTTATAATTTTATCTTATGTATAACTATACATTGTATTATATAATATTATAAATGATACAGGACCCTAATGTATATTTTAAAAGAAAATATAATTGAAATAGTTAAAATAATTTATTTTGAATTTATAGTTATTTAAAATATTTTAAATAATTTATTTTAATTTACTGTTAGTTAAAAAATTTTATTTTGATATTAAAAAACTCATATTTCTTAAAAATTAATTAATTTACACATGAAAATTTACACCATCAATCTTAACCACATAATGCATGCTAAAACTTAACTCACTATTCTCTCTGTCCAAGAAAATATTGTATAGTTAATTTTTCTGAAATATTTGTATATGAGTTAACTTTTAGTGTTTAAATTGATAAAATAGTTTTTAATGAGGGTAATTATTCAATTTAAGTGAAAAAAGTAAAAGAAAGACATCTTTATCTGTAATTAATTATTAGTTAAATGTAAAGCATTATAGTTTTTTCTGAGTAATGAGTAGTGAATAATTCAATATCTTTTGAAACACATAAAGTAGTGAATTAGTACTTGACATTATAACTTTGAATTCATGCATATTATAATATAATTAATTATAATATTATTAAAATTAAATTTTTTTTTAATAAATATAATAGATCGTGCCTACGGACGGGTGAAAATACTAGTATTATTAAAAAATGATAGCAATTGTTATGATATTATTTAAAAAATAAACTTCAATTGCACAAAATGATGAATCTTGAGATTCTAAAAATATGTAGAATAGAAAAAAAAATCATATAATTCACTATGTAAATCAAAACCTAAAAAGAAGTACTTCTATTGTACTATTTACATTATCATTATAAAATAATTTTATCATATAAAGTTAATAATTTAGGTCGCGTTTAATTTAAATTCTTGAATAGTAATGAGATTTTTTTTCTTTTTTACCCTTCAAATGTTAAATGAATGTGTGTCTTCTTTGTGGCTATATCATTAATTGTGTGCTTTACTTTTTTTTTAGAGAAAGTTGTTTGTGACATGAAAGATTGATTGAGAGAGATAATTATAAAATGTGAAGATGATAATTAAAATGGAATAATAATTACTATATATTTATCCTTATTTCTATTCCCTATTGAAAATTATTCATACAATGCGCTCTCTTACATTTCTGATTCATACGTAATTGCAGTATATATTCAATATACTCTTTAGTAATAAAATAAACTTTCTTCAATAAAGAGAATAAACCAATATATCTTTAGCTTTACTCTTTTCTTTAATCCTAATGAATAATTTTTTCGTTAAAATCTATATTATTTCCATGGACAACCAAAAATAAATTACCTAAACTAATCAATATAATGAACAAGATCGAGTAACACAAAAAAGGTGATTTATTTCTTTCGAATTTAGAATAACACTTGAGAAATTAAGCTATGAATTATCTAAAACTAAATTACCAGAATTAAATAAATAATAAAACAGAAAAAAATATCAACTGTGAGAGAATTCTAATTTAAAATTAGGTGATGTTCAATTATATTATCGATCATTGACTAGCAAAAATAATCTTGCAACCCAAGCATTTAACCTCATATCTAAAAGGATGTTCATAATAAGTCTTGCATCTTCGTAAATTAATTAATCATACCCACATCTGATCAAAACTTATTATTCATTAACTGAGCACGATAGCATCCCATATCAACTAACAATAGCATTACACTCGATGAAAACAGTTAAGTCAAGATACAATAATCTAGATAGCTTGCAATTATTAAACCTAATTTTTTTAGATTTTTGTAGATTAAACAAGTTATGGTAGCGCAACCAATTAAACTAGTACTACTGGTGTCCAATTATTCAAGACAATTATGGATTTATAAATTCATGGATATTATTAGAAAACTAATTATTATATTGAATTATTAGATCAATTAACAATTAGTTTTCATGAAAAATAGATCCATAAGTATTTAAATTTACGCAAAAATAATTAAATCGCATAAATTTTAAAATAATATAATCAAACGTTAAAACCCTTTAATCAGAAATAAAACATTAACCTTGCATATAGTAAAAAAACAAAGTTTTCATAAAATTCATGAGTCTAAAGAGAAAGAAAATTTACGTTAATATTGAAGAGCTGAATTTGCTTCTTTTTTCACCTAAAATTAAGAAACAGAAAAGAAAAGATGCGATGTAGAATATCAGAAATGAAAAGATATGATTTTCCATAAAAAAGTTTCTAGAATATTTATTCTAATTTGGAGAATAAAAAAATCCCCAACCACTTCCTTTATAAATTGAATTTGCCCATCATTCACATCTTAAGAAGTATACCAATCAGTGGTTTAGCTCATTACTTTGACTTATACAATAAAATATGAATAATTCAATCAATATAAGTTTAAATGAAATCATAAGTACGAGGAAAAGATTATAAAATGTAGGACTAAAATAAATAAATCAAAAGTATTATGTAGAGTAAGCAGTAAAAAAAAATAAAAAATTCTACCTTCTACCCACATTCATGAGATAACTCATTCAAAATCACCGAGCACTGGAAAAATCGAGCATAACAACATTTCTTATAAATATAATATTTTATTAACAAGAAAAATAATATACAAATTATTCCTGAATATTTAAAAGGATTCTCTCTAACTGTTTTTTAATAATTTTTTAAAAACAAATGATAAATATAAACAATGAAGTAAATAACCGAAAAGTGTTTTATAATTCAAATGACAAACTAATAAAATAAAAAAATTATGGCAAACACTCAAATAGAAATTTCTACGGGTCAAAGATCCGTAGAAATATCCATTTTCGAAAATTCGCGGGTCTAAACCGGGTCGGGCCGAATTTGAGTATTTTTTTCCAAAATTTGCGCATATAGTGATTTTCGCTCCCAGGTATGTTACAGTCGGGGTAAATGCATGTTACTTTAAGGCAAAACGTGTGTTACAACCAGATTAAATGTTGTTTTCTACACATATTCATTTATTTTTATAGAAGTAAATATTTTTCATGCAATGTAAAACATGTATATGTTACGTTGTATGTGTAACACATATTTATTCTTAATAAAAATACATTTTATCCTATAGTAACACATATATGCTCATATAATAACACAAATTGAGGAACAAATATGTGTTACAATTAGAGTAAATATGTATTACTGTAAATTTATGTTACAATTGGAGTAAATTTGTGTTACTGCAAATGTGTGTTACATCTAGAGTAAATGTGTGTTACAATTAGAGTAAATGTGTGTTACTGCAAATGTGTGTTACAATTAGAGTAAATGTGTGTTACTGCAAGATAAAATGTGTGTTACTGTATGCACAAACATTTATTTATCCTTATAAAAATATATATTATATTTTATATAATATATATAAGGTATTAAATGATGTATTAAGTACATTAATAACATATTATTAACATAAATCAACAAAGAGAATAAAAAATAAATTAAGTAACACATATTTATACTTGCAGAAATACATATTTTCTTTATAGGTACTTTAAAAGTACAAAAAATTAATTTTTTAAGAACTTGTAACACAGATTTTGCCTAATTGTAACACTTTTTTGCCCAAATTGTAACATACCTGGGAGCGAAAAAACATATTATTAACATAAATCAACAAAGAAAATAAAAAATAAATTAAGTAACACATATTTATACTTGCAGAAATACATATTTTCTTTATAGTTACTTGAAAAGTACAAAAAATTAATTTTTTAAGAACTTGTAATACAGATTTTGCCTAATTGTAACACGCTTTTGCCCAAATTGTAACATATCTGGGAGCGAAAAAACCTGGAACTACAAGTTGCGTGAATTTTGGAAAAAAATGTCCAAATCTGACCCGACCCGGTTTAGATCCGCGAATTTTTCAAAAATGGATATTTCTACGGTAGAAATTTCTACACAAGTGTTGCTCAAAAATTATTAATCAAAATAAAATTCACAAAAAAGATCCCAGTAAAAGGTTTGAACAATTCTGGATGACGCACCGTCGTCCCATCCTGCCGCCGCGCCGCCTCACAGAACGGCCTAAACCCCCCTCCGCTTCCTCCTCCTTTTTAACAGATTCCTCCACTAGAATCCTCTGTTTCCTACAATAGAGATTTGTAGAAGAATGACTTCTTTATAGAGAGAGCGCGCGCCAGAAGAGACAAGAAAAAGGAAATTGAGATCCTCGTCAGATTTGATTTCTAATAATGTCAACAAAATATCTTTTCAGAAGTCATCCCCACGGAATACACGGATTATATTAGCATATTATCTGGTCTCAAAATTACTTTATTAGGGTTCATAAAATCTCTTATAATTATTATAATGCAATATTCAATTTACACCCTCGCTCTAGATAGAGTGAGATTCTTAAACTTACGTATTCAATTCTCCACTTGGCCAATTGTTAATTTTTAAATATATTTTTTCAATTAATTTTTATTATTTTATATAATTAAATTGATAATATTACATTTAATTTAGATAACATTTACTTTTATAATATAATATATGTGATGGGCTAAAAATTTTGAATTAATATTTTATTATTTAATTATATTAATTAAATCATTCAATATATTTAATTTTAATAATTGATATGTATAATAATAATAATATTTATATTAAATTTTTAAATAATAGTAATTGATATGCTTAATAATAATAATAATTTAAAAACTAAATTTATGTTAGTTCGAGTTCACATAAAATTGTTCATACTTCTAATAACAGGTTCTTAATTAATGTGCATAAAACTCGGATGGTATAGTTGTTGGAACTTAGAAGTAATTCATGATGAAGTCCACTCATTTAGTGAGACTAGTTATAATTCTTAATACATAATGAAATCCAATGAGATCAGTTAGAATAAATTACAGTTGTAGTATTTTAATGCTAATGGCTAGTTTGATTAAAATGTTTACACTTTTATTTAGATAAAAATTTTATAATGCATTGATGAGAAGAAGTGAGAAAGCTTAATTGATGTTATAATATATGTAAATATATTATTATATTGTGTGGATATAATATTAGATATATCCAGTGGGCTTTAGGCCCACAAGACTTAGGGTTAGGTATTGTATATATATATAGTATTGTTCCCTGTATTATGTACTTGACGCTTTCACATACTTCCATATTGTAAACGGCAGTTCATATTATACTATCTCCTGGCTTGGTCGCCCCCAGACGTAGTCACTCCGTGACGAACTGGGTCATCAATAATGTGTCTTTATTTTTACGCTTTTACGCTTTCCTCTCAAGATTACAACACGTTATCAGCACGAGTCTCTACGAGCAATAAGGATTTACGAGAGAATTGCTCCAGCTGTTTTCGGGATCAAATCAATCATGATTAATATTAATTTTGTTGCTGAAACAGTAAGTTTCTAATTCAATATTAATCTGAAATTTTTAATGAATATCCATGCCTAGGTATGCTGAAGATGCTGTCGGATAAATTTGTTCATATTATGCATATTCAGCCTGATAATTTCCTGTGCTATTAAATTCATGATTCTGTTTAGATATTAATATTCAAATCATATGCTTACATGTCGAATATATGATGGGTATTCATATGCCAAATATGATTTTTTTTTTATGGCATCGTTTCTGATCAAATAAATGTGTATATTTGTGTTCTGAATTGATGATTTAATGTGTGAATATCTGGTTTTAGGAATCATATGCTATGTTCTATATGTATATGCTTATACATGTTTTGTTTACCTAACAAAACCCTGTATCCACAATCTTCGAAACCCAGTTTCGAAAATAAAAAATAAAAAAAATTCAGAAATCGAAATCCCAGAAATCCAAAATCAATTTTGCGCGATTTCAAATGCTGAAACCCAATGTTTCATTTCAAAAATTAAAATTGTTGACTTTTGTTTTTCGAAAATCAACATCAGAAACCCAATTCAAGAAAACCCTTTTATTTCTGAAAAAAAAGGAAACTTTTTCCGAAACAAATCGGAAACACTCATTTTTCTGAAATCAAACCCCAATAGACCCTTACCATCGGTCGACGACGAACCCTCGTGAACAGTATCGCTCTACCTCTGCCCGACGTCGCCTCTGGCGCGACTGCAGATACACGCCGGCAACGGCGTCGTTCCCTCGCGAAACGCGAACGGTAGCCACCGCCTCCGTCCCTCTGGCGGACCTCCACGCCTGGCGGTACAGTTCGAAGCGCGACGCCACATCTAGTGTGCGACGCAGCTCCTGTCCGCGACGGCGAGGTGCCGAACGCCGCGCGAACAGCGGTGTCCCCTTCTTCGCGACAGCCGCTGTTGTGGCGTCGTGATAATCGGCGACTGCGCCTGAGACGGCGCTGCTCGGCCCATGCGCCGCGATGGCGAGAGCCAGCGCGCCTCTGGTTCACACCGGAAATACACCGGCACGCTTACCGACCAGACGGCGAGTTGGCAACGGCCACCGTTCTCGCAACGGCTCAGACGCCTCTGCGCGACGCCGGGCGCTGCGACGATGCGCAGTCCTCGTTACACGCTGCGACGGCGCCGGACGCGCAATGGTGTTTGCCGATCGACGACATCGCGTCGGTGAACGATGACGTCAACGTGGCCCTCCCTGATTCCATTTTTCTCGTGAATGACTCCGCAGAAATCGGCATTTGACTATATCGTGGCTCACAATCAGTAATTAAAAATTTTGAACCCTAATCCCTTTAAATGGACCGCCCTCTTTTTCAAATTGGGCCGGTAACTGGGCCATTCCTTTTAATTGAAATGGGGCTCCTAATATTTATTTTTGGGCTTTTAACTGGGCCTGTTTTCCTAAATGGGCCGAACCAGTAATTAAAAAATAAATAAATAAAATCTGCCTTGGGCCATTTTTTTAATTTAATTGATTGGGCATTTTATTTAGTTGATCCTAATTAATTTGGATCCTAACAATTATTTTTGGGCCCGATGTCCCATTAATAAAAATTCATAATGGTATTATGAAGTCCAAATCATAAATTTTTTTAATACCTTATCCAATAATTATTTTTGGGTTAAAGTCCCATTAATAAATGTCTCATAAAAGTCATACACCCAAAAATATTTATACCCCCTATAATTAATTATTAATTTTTGTCTTAGCATTTTTATGATTGAACCTTAATTATTAAATGCTACAAACAAATAATTTTTAATGAATTTTCATTTATTAATTTTTGTAGCAAAAACATGTCAAATATCACTAAATGTGAATTCAATGAATTGGCACTTGTTTGCCATAACTTCTTGACATGGGCTCTCAACGTTGAAATCCACTTTGTCTCTAAAGACTTTACCGACACAACTAGACAACCATCTAAATCCACAACTGCCCAAATGGCACAAGCTCTAATCTTCTTAAGACATCATCTTCACAAAGATCTTAAAAACGAATACCTCACTAAAAAAGATCCATCGACGTTGTAGAAATCCCTCCAGGATCAATTCAAACAACAACACGATGTGATCCTCCCCGAAACCAGACATGAATGGATAAAACTTCGTTTCCAAAACTTCAAGTCTGTACCGGAGTACAACTCCGTCCTACATCGCATAGTTTCTCAGCTTAAGTTGTGTAAAGAAACAATAACTGATTATCAGTTAATTGAAAAAAACTCTTTCCACTTTCCACGCTATTAATCTTGTACCCCAGCTGCAGTACAGGGCCAAAGAGTATCAATCACACTCCGAGCTCATTTCTGCACTTTTAGTTGCAGAAAAGCACAACCAATTGTTGATGAAAAATCACAATATTAGACTGGTTGGCTCACAAGCTGTGCCTGAAGCGCATGCTACTCGAAGGAACTCTAGAGGCCGTAAACGTGGAAAAGGAAATTAGGCGAGTGGAGGACGCGGATCTACCCGAAGTTGAGGCCGTGGTAGGGGAAGAGGTCGAGGTCGCAACAATGCACAATATAGTGCAACTGAAATGAATGCACCTCAAGATCAACTATCGAGCTCACGTGCACAGAACAAACAAGTCTGTCACAAGTGTGGATGCGACGACCATTGGTCTCGCTCGTGTCGTATACCAAAACATTTGGTGGAGGCGTATCAACGTATGCTAAAAGACAAAAATGGGAAGGTTCATCACGGTGGGACACACCACACCGACCTGCCGAAAGCAGGCTTTGTCATAGACAAAGGATGACCTCTTGGGTGAACATATGACTATTGACTACAAAATTTAATACATTTTTGATAAAGTAGGACCTAAGTGATCCCTTGTGCGGCTGATCAATCAGCGTCTGTAATCTTGGCTCTCCTTAGCATTCCTCATATCTAAACGTATCCAAACATACACTTAAGTGCTTATGGAGATTAATGTATTGTGCTTAGTAGATAGTGCTACTACACATACTATCTTAAAAGATAGACAATTTTTCCAAACATTAACTGAAAAGAAAGGAAGTGTCACTACTATTTCCGATGATGACATACAAATCGTTGGCTCCGGAAGAGCATCGATCATTCTACCTATGGGTACCGATTTAATAATCGAGAATGCTTTATTGTTTCCACAATCAAAGCGTACCCTCCTCAATTTCAAAGACATTCGACAAAATGGCTATCACATTGAAACAAATACTGAGGACAATAGTGAATATCTATTGATGACTCAGTATTTAAATTGTCGTAAACACATCGTCGAAAAACTTCCATCTTTCTCGTCTGGCTTGTATTACACATACATCAGACCCTCAAATCTCCATTTAGCCCTTAATCTAAAATTTAATGATCCAAATTCTTTCAAATTATGGCATGAGCGGTTAAAACATCCAGAACAATCCATGATGCGTCGGATTCTATGTAATTCATCTGGCCAAAACATAACACACAACAGAATCCCTTCTATTAATGAATACATATGTGATGCTTGCACAAAGGGTAAGCTCATAATTCGTCCTTCTAGTAGTAAAGTAAGAACTGAATCTCCTAAATTCCTTGAATGGATTCAAGGAGATATTTGTGGACCAATACATCCAGCATCTGGACCATTTCAGTATTTTATGGTCCTAATAGATGCATCCACTCGGTGGACTTATGTAACGATGATATCCACTCGCAATACTGCTTTTGCAAAGCTTATTGCACATATCATCCTGGTGAGATCTCAATTCCCAGATCATCCTATTAAATCCATTCGTATGGATAATGCCAGTAAATTCACCTCTAAGGCATTCAATGATTTTTGCATGGCACTGGGAATCAAAGTGGAGCATTCGGTCCCTCATGTTCATACTTAAAATGGTCTAGCTGAATCATTAATTAGACGTCTTAAATTAATCGCTAGATCACTACTACAAAAAACGAACTTACCTGTTTCATGTTGGGGGCATGCAATCTTATATGCATCATCACTAATCCAATTCCGACCAACTGCATATCATGAATATTCCCCTATTCAACTCGTGCGTGGAAATGAACCTAACATTTCCCATCTGCAAACATTCGATTGTGCAGTGTATGTTCCAATACCACCACCTAAGCGAACATCTATGGGCCCACAAAGGAAACTCGGTATTTACATCAATTTTGTATCTCTCACAATACTTAAATACCTCGAGCCTTTAACTGGGGATCAGTTTACAGCTCATTTCGATGACTGCACATTCGACGAAGATCTATTTCCGCCTTAGGGGGAGAGAAAAATACCACAATTAATAAATGCCGTGAAATTATGTGGAACACAAAAGATCTTCAATACTTAGGCCTACGCACTAGTCAAACTTGAACCAAAAGTTCAAAAGAAAATAAACTTGCAATAATCAGCAAGTAATCTGCCAGATGCATTATCAAATGCATTACTAATTATAAATGAAGTGACTGTGAATAGTTAAGGATGCCCCTATAAGCCAGAAGCGTAATGAACCTCCTTACACAAAACATGGTATATTAATGCTAATAATATATTCAGCCACTTATGAAATCTCCTGAAGAGATTCGTCCTAAAGACGAGAAATCCTAGTAAAAAGCACGTGCACATAGCAATCAAAATACTAGGATGCGGAACACCCAGATCAAATGGGAAATGATCAAGATTTGGTTTACATGAATCTTAATAAACACAGGAGACAAACATATCACTGTTGTCGATAACATATTCGTACCCATAGTTGCTCTTTCTAAAATCTGGTACCAATATCTAAATTTAGTGCTAGAAGCACTTTGATTAGATGCAATAGAAAAAAGCAAATATGGAAGAGCTAGACTCGCAAAATAAACTGTTTTGTTCTATCGTACATACCCCCTAAATATTTTATCCCTGAAGGATATAAATGGGTATTAATACGAAATAAAATGAAGTTGAGAGATACAAAGCGAGATTAACAGCTTAAGGGTTTTTCGCAGTGACCCATTATTGAGTTTGATGTGATCAAACAAATTCTCCTGTTGTTAATATTATAAAGTTCCGCCATATATCCCTGGCAGTTAAATGCAGTTAATGGACATAGTTACCGCATACTTATACGGATCATTAAATTATGACATCTATATGAAAATCCCCGATGGATTAACTATTCCTCAAATGAGGAATAACGAACATCGTAGTATGTTCAGCATTAAATTGCAACGCTCGTTATATGGCTTAAAACAGTCAGGTCGTATGTGGTATAATCGACTAAGCGAATTCCTCCTGAAGAAGGAATACGTAAATAACGAGGCTTTTCCTTTTGTCTTTACTAAGAAATCCCTTAATGGTTTTTGCATCATCTCGGTGTATGTGGATGATCTTAACATTATCGGAACAAGGAAAGAGATTGAAGAAGCAAGTTCAATCTTAAAAACTGAATTTGAAATGAAAACTTTGTGTAAAACCAAGTTCTGTCTCGGTCTGCAGATCGAGCATTTCCCTGAAGGAATACTGATACAATAATCAGCTTACCTAAAGAAAGTGTTGGAGAGATTCCACATGGATAAATCTCATCCTCTAAGCACTCCAATGGCTGTCCGTTCCCTTGATCTGGAAAAGGACCCATTTAGACCTAAAGAAGATACCGAAGAGCTATTGGGACCTGAAGTTCCATATCTAAGTGCAATTGGTGCACTGCTCTATCTTGCAAACTGCAATAGGCCCGATGTTGGCTTTGTAGTTAATCTACTTGCAAGGTTCAGTGCCTCCCCTACGAGGAGACATTGGAATGGTGTGAAACATATCTTACGATATCTTCAAGGTTCACAAGATCTTGGTCTTTTCTATCAAAGAAACCAAGATAAAACACTTATAGGTTATGCTGATGCTGGTTATCTATCTGATCCCCATAATGCGAAATCGCAAACGGGTTATGTTTTCCTCTGTGGTAGAACAGTCATATCATGGAGATCTGTCAAACAAACTTTGGTGACCACATCGTCAAACCACTCAGAAATCATAGCTCTATACGAAACTGCACGAGAATGTGTGTGGTTAAAGTCCCTTATAAAACACATTCACGATTCGTGTGGTATCCCTTCTGTTGACTTAAGCCCGTCAATTATCTACGAAGATAATGCTGCATGTATTGCACAAATGAGCAACGGCTATGTCAAAGGGAACTTGACGAAGCATATATCCCCAAAATTCTTTTATCCTCACGAACTCCAAAAGAGTGGTGAGATCACGATAAAACAAGTACGCTCAAGTGACAATCTAGCTGATTTGTTCACTAAATCCCTTCCTACTTCGACTTTTGAAAAGTGCGTACATGGAATCGGGATGCGTTGACTTGGAAGGTTGTTATCTTCAGGGGGAGTAACAAATGTTAAACAATCCTGATGATTGTATCCTCGAGGCCATTTGTAACACTCCACTAAGTAACACTTGCATTCTTCCTTGTCATATTATATCCAAGGGGGAGTGTTATAATATATGTAAATATATTATTATATTATGTGGATATAATATTAGATATATCCAGTGGGCTTTAGGCCCACAAGACTTAGGGTTAGGTATTGTATATATATATAGTATCGTTCCCTGTATTATGTACTTGACGCTTTCACATACTTCCATATTGTAAACGGCAGTTCATATTATACTATCTCCTGGCTTGGTCGCCCCCAGACGTAGTCACTCCGTGACGAACTGGGTCATCAATACTGTGTCTTTATTTTTACGCTTTTACACTTTCCTCTCAAGATTACAACAATTGATTTATGGATGTAGAAGAATGTTGAAAGAGAAATTGATTGTCGTGGAAAATAATAATTGAAGAGTAACTTATTTATAGGGAGAGAGCGCATGTAAAAAGGAAATTGGGATCCTCATCAGATTTGATTTCTAATTGGCAAATGATATCTTTTGAAGTGAGATTGATCTCCACGAAATACAGATTATATCTGCATTAAGATTATATATATATATATATATATATATATATACTCAAATCTGTCTCTCGAATTATTTTGTTAAATATTAAAAAAAATCAATTAATTTTTATTATTTATATAATAAATTGACAATATTACATTTGTTTTTGATAAAATTTACTTTTATAATATAATATATGTGATTGGTTAATGAAGTTTGAATTAATATTTTATTATTTAATAATATTAAATCATTCAATCTACTTAACTTTAATAATTGATATGTAGTATAATAATATTTATATTAAATTTTTAAATAATAATAATTGATATGTATAATAATAATATTTATATAAATAAAAATAATAATTTAGAAACTAAATTTATGTTAGTTCGAGTTCACATAAAATTTTGTTCATATTTCTAATAACAGCTTCTTAATGTGCATAAAACTCGGATGGTATAGTTGTTGGAACTTGGAAGTAATTCATGATAAAGTCCACTCATTTAATGAGATTAGTTATAATTCGTAATACATAATGAAATCCAATGAGATCAGTTAGAATAAATTACAAGAGTAGTATTTTAATGCTATTAGCTTGTTTGATTAATAATGTTTACACTTTTATTTAGTAGTTTGATTAATAATGTTTTTTTATTTAGATAAAATTTTGAGTAAGTCTCCTGTACACCAATTATACAATTCAAGTGTATTTTCAAAAAATTACACAATTTATTACTAAAAAGTTGCACAAATTATTACTGAAAAATTACACTATGAAAAATACACTTTTCAGTAATAACATGTGTAACTTTACACTAGTATTTTGTGTAACTTTAAAAAATGAACTTAAATTGTACCGTGTAACTGATGCATACACGACTAATCCTAAAAAATTTATAATGCAGTGTGCCACTTAAATATATATATATATTAAAAATAAAATAAATTGTTTTTACTGAATAATTGTATCTGTTTATATTGAATAGTTGCATATGTCCAACTAATATTACTAGGGTACGTTTGGTAGACTATAAAAGTCCCTGAAAAAAATAGTTTATGAATAAAAATATTTTTATAATTAAAAAAGTTAAACTTCCTATTAATCTATAATAAAGGATAAATATATTTTTGTAATTTTATCTTATGCATGAATATACATTATATTATATAATATTATAAATGATACAGGACCTTAATGTGTATTTTAAAAGAAAATATAATTTAAATAGTTAAAATATTTTATTTTGAATTTATTGTTAGTTAAAATATTTTAAATATTTTATTTTAATTTACTATTAGTTAAATTTTTTTTTATTTTGATATTAAAATTCATATTTCTTAAAAAATAGTTAATTTACACATGAAAATTTAAAAAAGCAAATTAGTGACACCATCAATCTTAACCACATCATGCATGCTAAAACTTAACTCACTATTCTCTCTGTCTAAGAAAATATTGTATAGTTTTCTGGAATATTTGTATATGAGTTAACTTATAGTGTTTGAATAGATAAAGTAATTTTTAATGAGGGGAATTGTTCAATTTAACTGAAAAAAGTAGAAGAAATACATCTTTATAATTATTAGTAGAATGTGAAACATTATAGTTTTTTCTGAATAATGAGTAGTGAATTAACAATATCTTTTGAAACATATAGAGTAGTGAATTAATACTTGACATTGTAACTTTGAATGCATGCATATTATAAGATAATTAATTATAATTTTATTAAAATTAAAATTTTACGTAATAAATATAATAGGTCCATGTGTCATGAAAATACTAGTATTATTACAAAAATGATAGCAATTGTTATGATATTATTTAAAAAATAAACTTCCATTGCACAAAATGATGAATCTTGAGATTCTAAAAATATGTAGAATAGAAGAAAAAAATAATGAAATCATATGTAAAGCAAAAACTAAAAAGAAGAAGTACTTCTATTGATACTATTTACATTATCATTGTAAAATAATTTTATCATATAAAGTTAATAATTTAGGGGGCGTTTAATTTAAATTCTTGAATGGTAATGAATTTTTTTTTTCCTTTTTACTCTTCAAATGTAAAATGAATGTGTCTTCTTTGTGATTATATCATAATTAATTGTGTGCTTTAATTTTCTTTTAAAGAAATTTGTTGGTTGTGACATAAAAGATTGATTGAGAAATAATTATAGATGAGAGGAGGATACTAAAAATAGAGTAATAATTACTATATATTTATTCTTATTCATGTAATTGCAATATATATTCAATATACTCTTTAGTAATAACCTCACCTGGCCACCGAGCTCCTCACTTGTGTGAGTGACCCGGTTCGATTCCCTTTGGGAACGAATAGGAGGAAGATATAAGGTTGGCTTGGAGATATGAGTGTATGGAGACTTGGTGAAACTCCTAACCACTAACAACTAACATTTACCGATCAAAAATATATATATATATATATACTCTTTAGTAATAAAATAAACTTTCTTCAATAAAGAGAATAAAGCAATATACCTTATATATCGATCATTGACTAGCAAAAATAATCTTGCAGTCCATGCATTTAACCTCAGATCTAAAAGGATGGTCATAATAAGTCTTGCATCTTTCTAAATTAATTGATCAAACCCAGCATCCGATCAAAACTTATTATTAATCAACTTAGCACGATAGCATCCCATATCAATTAACAATAGCATTACACTCGATGAAAACAGTTAAGTCTAGATAGAATAATCTAGATAGCCTGCAATTATTAAACCAAATTTTTTAGATTAATAAAACCTTAACCTTGCATATAGTAAAAAAAACAAAGTTGTCATAAAATTCATGAGTCTAAAAGGAAAGAAAATTTACGTTAATAATGAAGAGCAGAATTTGCCTTTTCTTTTCGCCTAAAATTAAGAAAAAGAAAAGATGCGATGTAGAATATGAGAAATGAAAAGATATGATTTTCCATAAAAAAGTTTCTAGAATATTTATTCTAATTTGGAGAATAAATAAATCTACAACCACTTCCTTTATAAATTGAATTTGCTCGTCATTCATAACTTAACCATCAGTCTTTAGCTCATTACTTTTACTCCTACAATAAAATATGAATAATTCACTCAATATAAGTTTAAATGAAATAAGTATGAGGAAAAATTATAAAATGTAGGACTAAAATAAATAAATCAAAAGTATCCTATAGAGTAAAATGCGCAGTAAAAAAAATCTATCTTCTACCTACAATCATAAGATAATTCATCCAAAATCACCAAATTAACTCTATAAAAATCAAGTAATAACATCTCTTATAAATATAATATATTATTAACATAAATAATGATATACAAATTATTCCTAAATATTTGAAGGAATTCTCTCTCTAATTATTTCTTAATAATTTTTTAAAAACAAATAATAAAATATAAACAATGAAGTATATAACCAAAGAGTGCGACTCATGTGCATGCGAGTGCATACCATGCACTCGCTATTGGGCCCGAAATTGAAACCCAATTAAAAAACTCGGCCCAAACATAAAAAAACTCGCGGATCCTTTAAAAATTTGGGTCTTACCCGATTTTAACCTAATAAATGCGAGCGAACAATGAAATTACACAAGTTGAGAGAGAATTGGAATCGAGGAAACGTGATTATGGCTGATTCTCATGAAACAGGTACTCAAATCGTAAAAACTTTATATACATATATATTTACTAATATCTTTCTCAAATTATTATACGCAGATGATGATATATATATATAAATCAACAAGAAAAAGAAGAACAAGAAGAAATTCATGAAATAGCAGAAGAACCAGAAGAAGAACAAGAGCAAAGTGATGATTGCAACTTAATAGTTCAAGAAGAACAAAATATTGACGAAGAAGGTACTTCAATAATTCTAGTAATATTATTTATGAGGTTGTTAAAAACTATTCTACAGGTATTGATAAACTATTCTTAAGGTATTCACTGAATATTCTAAAGGTATTGATATACAACACTACAGGTATTAATAATATATTATAAGGTATTGATAAACTATTCTTAGGGTATTCATTTTATATTCTTAAAGTATTAATAAAATACACTACAGGTATTCATAAAAATATTATTATGATATTGGACAACTATTCTTAGGGTATTCATTGAATATTCTAAAGGTATTCATACACTACACTACAGGTATTGTTAAAATATTATAAGAGTATTGATAAACTATTGTTAAGGTAATCATTGAATATTCTTAAGGTATTAATATACTACACTACAGGTATTAATAAACTAATATAAGGGTAATTATTTACTATTCTTAAGGTATTCATTGAATATTCTTAAGGAATTCATAGAATAAACTATAGGTATTAATAAACTATTATAAGGGTATTCATAAACTATTATTAGGGTATTTAAAAACTATACTTCAGGTATTACTAAACTAAAGTTCAGGTATTCATAGAATATTCTTAGAGTATTGATATACTACACTACTGGTATTCATAAACTACAATAAGGGTATTGATAAAGAATTCTTGGGGTATTTATAAATTCTTCATCAATTTTTGTTAAATGATACTTGTTTACCAATATAATTGTACTTGAAATTTTATTTAATAAAGTAAGGTTTTATAAATTTGTTATTCAGGTATTTTATATTTGTTATTTATTCTGATAAAATTATTTTCTATACTAAATTAGAATCTAGAGCAGATTCCCGGGATATAAGAGGTTCTTTACTTGGTGTGGAAAAAGATACAGTAGATAAAATGTATAAATTATATTGTATGCATGCACGTTCTCTGGGATTCAGTGTTAGAAAATCAACAAACAGATTTTCTCGGGGGGATGAACGTATATTATTGTCCAAGTTGTTCGTCTGCTCTAGTTCTGGATTAAGAAAGGATAATAGTGATTCGAGCACTGGAACATCAGAAAGAAAAAAGAGTATTGGAATTACAAGGACAGATTGCAAGGCTAAAATGCTAATTAGGAGAACTAAGGAACATATGAAGTTGTACAACATGAAAGAGAACACAATCATGTGTTAACTAAGATTGAGTGGGGCCATTTACATCGTTCTGAAAGATAAATTACAGCAGAAAAAGCCAAGGTTATAGAGGATATGCTGTCATCAGGCATGAGAATAATAGACTCATATAAATACATGTCACATGAAGTTGGAGGTGAAGAAAATTTAGGACACACAATGAAGGATCATTACAACCTTGTGAACAGATTAAAAATGGAACAAATTAAAGGAGGGGATGCCAGTAACCTAATTGACATTATGGAAAAATAAGAATCTGAAGAAAAGGATTTTTTTTACAAAATTAGGTTGAATGAAGATGGAAGACTCTCTAGTATATTTTGGAGAGACTCTCTAATGTTAGAAGATTATCAAATCTACGAAGATGTGATGGTTTTTTACACCACATACAGAACAAACAAATACAATCTCATTTGTGCTCCTTTTGTAGGAATAAACAATCACTGGAAAAATGTGATGTTTGGCTGTGCATTCATATCAGATGAAAAGACATAAATATTTGAGTGGCTTTTTCAGATTTTCAAGAAATCAATAAGACATAAAAGCCCCAAGACTATATTGACAGACCAAGATTTAGTCATAGCAAATGCTGTGGAAAAGGTATGGTATTAATATATTGTTCTTAATGTATTCTAATACTATTATTGTTGAAATATATAATACTTTTTATTTATTAGGATGTTCATATTTTATCAAAAAGAGTATTCATAAATTGTTCATAGGGTATAAATATATTACTCTTAGGATATACAAGTATTATTCTTCACATGTTAATATTCTTAGTCAGATTCAAATGCAGTTATAACTTGAGGTATAAAAATATTATTCATAGGGTATTCCTCTTTGTTCATAGGGTATTCATCTTTATTCTTAGGGTATTAATCTTTTTTCTTAGGGTATTCATATTTGTGCATAGGGTATTCATATTTGTTCTTAGGGTATTCATATTTATTCTTAGGGTATTGATATATTATTCTCAGGTATTACTGTTTTTTCTTAGAATATTATTATGTTGTTATATAGTTATAATTTTTAATTAGGTATTACATTATGTTCTTAGAGTATAATTAATTAGTCTATAGGTATAAATATATTTTCCTTTGAGTATTTTGGTAACTTGAAATTTTATTTCAGGAATTTCCAGAAACAAGACACAGATTGTGTCTTTGGATCTCCAACAAAATGCAATTTCCAGATTTGGAGAACTTAAGAGAGATGGCCCATTCAAAAATGCTTTTAACTATTGCTTATCATGTTCTGCTGATCAGAATGATTTTGAAATCAGTTGGCAAAACATGATATCAACTTATGGACTGGAAAACAATACCTGGTTCAAGAGACTATATAGTCTTAAGGAAAAATGGTGTACAACATTGAGTAAGAATATATTTTCTGCTGGAATAAGATCATCCCAAAGAAGTGAAAGCATAAATCATGCAATCGGATTCAAAGCTCACAAACAGACAAATTTGACAGAATTCTACAAGATTTTCAATGACACAATAAGTCAATGGAGAAGGACAGAAAAAAAAGGATGAATTCAACTGTTCTAGAATGACACCAGAATCTCCTTTTGGAATGAAAGGGATTATAAAGCATGCTGCAGAGGTATACACCCATAGCTTATTTAAGCAATTTGAAGAAGAATTCTCAAAATCTATATTTGCATCTTCTTTGGTTGCTGAACTCTGTGACACAACATTGGTTTATAATGTCAAGAGTGATGAGGAAGAAAGAAGTAACAAAATAGTGTATGACACTGCAATGAACCTATTCAGCTGTGATTGTAAGAAGTTTGAAGAAATAGGAATACTATGCTATCACTGCATCAGGGTGATGAATGTACATTCAATACAAAAAATACCTGATAATTATATTTTGAAGAGATGGACCAAACTTGCAAAGGAAGAGGTATGGAATAAGATTGCAGCTGAAGAAACAAATGATAACAGGTACAACTTAGAGTATTATATTTTTGGGTATTCTGTAATAACTCTTAGAGTATTATTTTAAATTCTTTGAGTGTGTCTGATTTCAAGATGGAGTATTAGTAAATTATACAGGTTCTAACTAATATTTTTTTTGAATTAGCGTAAACTGTGGAAACAAAATCCCTTGGAGACATGATATCATAAGAAAATACTACAATGTCATATTAATGAGTGAAGATATTAAAGAAATGAGAGAAGTCATAGAGGAAGGATATGACAAGATTTGTTCAGTTCTTGATGGAAGAAATTCAAAGCAGCAAGAAGACATTGAAGGTCATTCTGAAACATCAAACAGAATTCTCGATCCGGAACGCTCAGTAACTAAGGGAAGAAGTCAAAGGATTAAGAGTGATGTCCACAGCAGAAAAAAAAAAGAAAGACAACAAAATCCCAAACATCTCAAATGAAAGAATATGGGTCAATTACACCTAATCCTCATATAATTTAATATAGGAATGTATTTAATGTTTGATTTATATATATAGATTTCGAATTGTTATTTTTTTATGTGTTACTAAACTTATCTCACATGCTTATTAATTTACTGTTATTATTTATATCAGCAATACCCTAAGAACAAATATAAATACCTTAAGAACAAATTTGAATACCTTAAGAACAAATATGAATACCCTAAGAACAAAGATGAATACCCTAAGAAAAGATGAATACCTTATGAACAAATATGAATACCCTAAGAATATGTTAATAATACATTTATGACAAAGATTAATACCCAAATATGAAAAATCAATACTCGAAGATCAATAATAACATACAACTATAATAAAATAACACAATAAAACAAGTAGAACAATATAATATACCTAAAACAATATTATATAATACACAGATAATAAATAAAAAATACTCATAAATAAACGAATTAGGGTTCATTAAAAATAATAATAAAAATATAATATTATTATAATATAAATAATATAATATACTACTATATAGAGCAAAATCAACATCAAACCCTAGACCACAAAGACGACAGACAACTTCTACTTCAAAGCGTCGGAATCTTCGACGACAAAACCGCAACAACATTCAAAGGTAACTTGTATACCCCATCGTTATCTCACTCTCAGTCTCTCTCTCTCTGTATGTCTCTATCTATCTATCTATATTTTAATTCATTTAAGTATATTCATGTTTGTCTTATTCATAGAATATTACTTGTACTTCATTTATTTAATGAAAAAATGCTCAAGTTTTACTTCTTCAGGTATATTCTTCAAATAATAATATAGCTATAAAAGTACAGAGTGATTTATACAGTATAATATTCGTTCTTTGAGTATTAATATTTGTTCTTTGGGTATTAAGATTCCTAAATAATTATGTTACTCTTCAAATAATTATGTTACTTTGTGTATTTGTTCTTTGAATTAGTCTTGTGGTAATAATAAATCATGTTTAGGTATTAATATTTGTTCTTTGAGTATTAAGATTCCTAAATAATTATATTACTCTTAAAATATTAATAAATTGTTATTGAGTTGCTATATTTTAGTTTATGAGTAATGTTAATGTTAGCATGAATATTTTTTTTATATTAAACAGATGACTTCTTTCGTTCGTATATTGTTCAATGAAGAGTACTTCCTTCCAAGATTGGTAAATTTTTTATAATGTATAATATATAAAAATGTATAGAATATTGAATGACAATTACCTGATGTTGTGTGTAGAGAGTACCTCCTATGTTTGTAGATAATTTTGAAAATTTGTTTGAAGAATCTTCTACTGAGGTAACTCTAACAGCTAGCTACAAACCTGGACAAATATGGAGGGTCAGTATTGACAAGATAGGAAATTTTCATTATTTGAATGATGGATGGCCAACATTTGTCCAAGATAACAACATAGAAACACTGGATTGCCTGAATTTTGAACTAGTTGATGCAAATACACTACATATTATAGTATTTTCAAAATCAGGATGCTGCAAGAACTGCCTAAGTGATGGTTTGTTATTTTCAAAAACATAAATTCATCTAAATTATAAAAAAATATTTCTAATACATTTTGAAGTGTTTTAATTAACTAACATTTGTGTTTTAAAAATTTGGGTTTAACAGGAGGGGAGGATGATGAACCTGCTTTTAATGAAGATGATAATGAAGAAAACCAGCTTTCATTGGAAGAGAGGAACCTGGCTTTTACAAAAGAGGTCAAAGATTACCACTTCCAGACCAACAAGATGGTAAAATTATATACATATACACACATGTACATACTATTTAAAACTTGTTTACATCTAATTAATATATAAAACAATAAATTGGTTGCAGGACATTCCTATTAGCTTCATGATAGCAACAGGACTAAGGAACAAATCTGAGATAACTCTGAAAGATGAACAAGATAGGCTTTGGACTGTTCAAGTAAGGATAAGGCGAGGAGGAGTATATTCAATGTGTAGTGGCTGGAAGAGGTTTCTGATTCAGAACAATGTGACAGTTGGAAGCATGGTGGAGTATGAATGCGTATCTGATACACTCATACGTGCAACTGTTAAAAACAATTGATGTTTTTTATTTTGTCAAACTGATAACTATTTTGCCTCATGAGAGGTTTCCTTTTAATTGCTTTAGGTACAATGGGATAATTCTGAACATTAATTATTTTGGTATTATTGCTTATAATTATTAACTAATATTATCTTATAATTTTCTATTAATTTTATGTTCATAATCATTAGTGTTATTGATAAATTGTTCTATAGGTATTTATAATTGTTTTTAGGGTATTTATAATTGTTCTTGAGGTATTCATACTTATTCTTGTTTATATAAATTTAATCTGCATAAACACATAATTGTTCTCGAAATATTCATAATTTGTGGAATTTTAAAAAAACAAATTATTAAATTAAACTAGAAACTTATAATTTATAAGCTCATACAATTATTTAATAGAATATAATATGAATATTTCATTATTTTTATATAAGTATTCATAAATGTTCTTCAGGTAGTCAAATTTATTCTTGGGGTATTTATAAATGATCTTGGGGTATTCATACTTATTCTTGTTTATATAAATTTAATCTGCATATACACATAATGGTTCTTCAAATTTTTATAATTTATTAAATTTAAATTAAATTTATAATATAATTGGTTATTTATATTTTATAATTTTAACCTGATACCATAATTTAATTGAATATAATTCAATTATTTCATTATTTTTTTATAATTATTTATAAATTTTCTTCAGATAGTCAAATTTATTCTTAAGGTATTTTAAAATGCATATACACAAAAAGGTTCTTGAAATATTCATAATTTGTAGAATTTTAAAACAGTAAATTATTAAATTAAATTAGCTATTTATAATTTATAACCCGATACGACAATTTAATTAAATAAAATACAAATATTTCATTATTGTTCTATAAGTATTCATAATTATTCTTCAGGTATTCAAAGTTATTCTTGAGGTACTGATAATTGTTCAAGGGGTATTCATAATTACTATTCGGGTAATCATTATTCAAAGTTAGTCTTGGGGTACTTATAATATTTAAAAGAAAATCAAAATTAAATAATTAAGAATAAATAAAAACCTAAATAATGTTGAAAAAAAACAAACACAAAAAACAATACACTAAGTTAGAAAAATGAATACCCAAAGAACAAAAAACAATACCCTAAGTTATAAAATGAATACCCTATGAACAAAAAATAATACCCTAAATTAAAAAAAGAATACCAGAAAAATAAAAACAATACCCTAAGTAAAAAACATAAATACCCGAAGAACAAAAAATAATACCCTAAGGGCTCATTTGGTTCGTAAGATAAAAATATATATCTGTCAAAAACATGCATGTTTTTAACGGATAGATATTTTTATCTTACGAACCAAATGAGCCCTAAGTTAAAAAATACCTAAAAAATATAAACTAGTTATTCAATAACATTAACAACACAGATTTTAACTATTTCAAAAGGATAATTCATAAAAACACCAAAAAACACATCAATATACTGAGAAATTAAAACTATTCCACTAATATAAACACATATAATATGTACACACATATGTTATATTTGTCCAAAAATCCAATCACCACCAACACAACCACAAACAACCACCAAAACAACCTCAATCAATTGTTCAGTAAACAAGCTCAACCACCAAAACAATCACAATCATGTGTTAACCGACAAATTGTTCAGTAAACAACCCCAACAAAACCAACAAAGTGTATCAATCAATTATTTTTCCTCTTTCCTCTCCCAAATTAGAATCCAAACTCTTTAAGCTATCAGCTGCACGCTTTTTCCTCACTTCTAATGCTTTCTCACCTTTCTTCTTCTTCTCTAAAGCAAAACCCTCAATCAAACTTGGCTTACTGTTATAAAAATCATATACCTTTTGTTTGATTTTTGACCTAGATTCATTGAAGTTTGACAGAACTAAAACTGCACAAATTTCTGCCCGCATAACTAACCGAATAGCAGCCTAATGAATAAAGAATAAAAAAAAAGTTACAAATAAAGAAAATAACAAAAAATTCAATCTAAATAATATATAAAATACATAGATACCTTTGTCATGTCGGGTGAAGAGTATGCAAAACCACTGAAATGCATCATATGGTGCATCATGTACACACCGCTATCTTTATCAGCCTTTCCTGTCTGCCATTTCAACTCAACTTGTTCAGATTTCCACTTATTAAAATCTGCTCTCGGATGCTTCTTAGATATCAAATACTTTGACATCATGGAGAACTATAAAACAACCAAATACAACAAAATTTAATTAATAATACAACACAAAAAAATAGATATAAAGAAATAAGATAAAAATTCTTAAATAATTTACCAATACTTTAGCAGAGTTGTAATAAACAGTGACATGTTCTTCGTGCTTCATATTATCCAAAATATGTACCATATGGTCAACAAAATTAATTGCAAAAACAACATAATGACTGTGAATACAAAGCGGGACAAAGATCTGAAAGACAAAAAAATTTATTAAAACATTGATTAACACAAAATATTTATTTAAAAAAAGTAGAAAATAATATTATAAAAACTAACCATATCTGCATTCAAAAATGAACCTTCATGAAGAGATATCCATTCATTCCAGATACCACAAATATCTTCATAAACAGCGCCAATTGGTTCTTTATCTATCATCACTCATGCCAGCAAATACTGTTTACAAAAAAAAAAAAAAAGAGAAGTAAAAGAACTTCAATTAACAATACATCAATAAGAAAATAGTAATACTCCATGTAAAAAATTATAATACCCCATTAACAAAGTATACTACCCAAAGAACAAGTATATATACCCAAAGAACAAAAATTAATACCCTTAGTTAAAACATAAATACCCTACCAATAACAACAACAGAAACAATAAAAACACAGAAAAAAGAAGAAAAAACAAAAATATATTACATTTCATTGAAATCTGTCATATTAGAAATTATATTAATAATAACTAAGACTATAATTGAAGTTCAACTAATAATACTCCAATAAGAAAGCAGAAATACTCCAAGTACAAAATATAATACCCCATCAACAATTTATATTACCCGAAGAACAAACATAAATACCCTAAGAAAAAAAATTAATACCCTAAGAACAAACATAAATACCCTAAGAACAAAAATTAATACCCTTAGCTAAACCATAAATACACTAACATAAAATACTAATACACTAAGAAATACAAAAATAGAAACAATAAAAACACAGAACAAAAACAAGAAAAACACAAATAGAGTACATTTCATTGAAATCTTTCATATTGGAACTTCTATTAATAAGAACTACACTGTGATTGAGATTAAAGCAGAATCTGCTCCGCCTACCATTAGAGATAATTTCACCATTAATCTCCAAACACCACGCATTAATAACAGAAATATCAATCTCTTCATTCGGCAACAATGTCATCATCCCATCCTTATAAATAGAAATATGATGTTTGTTATCATAATAATTGTCCCTAAAAGAAGACAAACACACAGTTTTAATATAAAAACACCCAATATATACTTACATTTGAACAGCACCCTTCCCTTCATAGAAACAAAAAGCAAGAACTTCCAAATGAGTTTGGTACATATTCTTCAAGAATTTTTATGTTTCGTAACCAATTTCGAAACATATCCATTTTCAGCATCAATCTTCCAAAACAAACTACCCAAATCATCACCTACATCTTTCCTCTTCACACTAATAGATTTTATTGCACTATCAAGTTGTTCATCAGCACTACCCAAAGAACTGCCCTTCCCTTTCAAAACTACAAGATCCTTTGGAGTACTCTGTGACTCAACATCAACAACAGCAGGATCATCAACAACTCTCTCAAACTTTTTCAGAACTTTCCCAACCAAATTCTCTTCAACCTCAACAGGAACATCAACCTCCACAGGGATCATAAAAAAATCATCAACCTCACTTTCCAACTGTAACAAATTCAATTCTACAGGATTTCCTACACCAATTCCACTCTTCACAATTTCCTTCCCTTCCACACTTTTATCAACATCTCTTTCCGAAACAACCTCAGACACCTTACCAGCATTGTCAGCATTGATTACTTCTTTCACAATGTCACTTCCTTGATTCACACCTTCAATTGCTTCTTTTGATACATTCTCAACATCAATATTCCCTTCCTTCAAACCCACATTACCTTCTTTCTCAATTTCTTCTCTACCCAAAACCTCTTTCCCTTTCTCAAGATGAACACCATCTCCAACAATATCAGCATAATTCCCCTCAGGGAACCAAGTATCTTCATCACCACTTAAATTGGTTGCATAAACAACTTTTTCAAGTGTAAGCAATTCAAAACTTGGAGCTGAAGAAGTCAACTCCTTCATCATCGTCACATACTTAACAAGTGTATCAACATAACGATGAAGCTTTGGATTCATAAAAAAAATTTGAGTTTCTTAAACATCAGATCCACTCGTAGATTCCAACTGTGAGCTGTTTGAATTCGCAGTGTCAATGTAATCCAACAACTTCTGAACCTTAACCATAAAATTCTAAGAAAATTCTCTTGCATCTTGTTCAATTGACTGCATAAGCACTTTATTATCCTGAAATAAAATTACAAAAAATAATAATGAAATATATACCAATTGAATAAAAAAATACCTTAAGAGAAAATAGAAATACCTCAAGTGCCACTGATTAATACACAAAGAGAAATTTATTAAATACCCAAAGATGAAATGAATCATACCTCAAATGAATCATCACCAACCTTTTTCTTCTCATGAGCCTTTGATTGGGCCTCTGATTTCTTCAGGCTTCCATTAACAGATAAAGGATAAACATCAACAACTAATTCACCAGAACCAAACTTTCCACCAATAGCCTCTTGTATACACCTCTCCCTAATTTTCTCATCAGTCCAGTGCTTGATCAATGGGATCGAGTTAGGATGACACACACCTCTCCACTTCAAACGATGCAAATATATTATTTGCAAAATAACAACACAACCACTGATATTCTTCACACCATTGTTTCGATTCGTCAAAACAGATTCACATAACCTCCTCAAAACAAATGTACACCAATCATATTTAGAAATATTACCAACATCCTCTAAAGCTTTAAAAAAATAAGAACTTATAGTTCTATTGGCAGAAGGACAAAGAAAACAACATAAGGAATAGAGAACAAACATTCTCTTAAAATCATCACCACCATCACCACACTTTTCCAATATAATAGGAGGAATTTTCCATATCTGAGTTTTTGTAGCAATACCAAACCTCTCCCCAAAAGAAGTAAAAGCAGACAAATCATCTGACCTTGAGTAGATAGGAACATCGTTGCCTTCATTCCTCGGGATCATTAGAACATCATAGACATCATCAGCACTAACTGAAAAATGCCTAAATTGATCCAATGTAAACATCAGACTGCTTCCATTAAAATTATCTACTAAAAAGAAATACATCTCTTTACTAAAAATTTTAGTAATCTTCACATGAAGCAATCCACCAAACCCAATACTCTCAACAGCTTCTCTTTGTTTCTCATTTAATGATCCAGTCAATAAAGCTAATGAACTGGGACTACACTGTGTTAGAAATTTGCTGCACAAATAACTAGACCCGTCAAAATGGGTTGAGCCCGTTGGGCCAGCCCGCCGCGCCATAATAAATTGAGTGTTGGGCCAAACATTTCCAAGCCCGTATAGAGGCGGGCCTAGACGGGCTGGCCCGTTTGGGTCGCGGGTTTGGCGGGTCGGGCCGCGGGTTAGGGCGGGTCAGCCCGCCAGTGTGTATATATTATATATGTATATATATACACATTAATATATATACATATAATATGATATTTTAATTAATTTTTAAATTTAAAATTTTTATTATTCATTTTCTTAATTTCTTCCAAACAAAATAACAAATTATTGTGCTCCTCTCACAAAAAAAATGATTTTATGATGTAATAATTGATAAATTTTAAGAAATTCTATAGTTTGCGCTAAGTTTATGTCTTTAACATTATTGATTTATTTTGTGAATTTTATTTTATGAGATTTGTATTATATTTGATAAACTATTTTTATGAGATTTGTGATTCTCGTGACGAGATTTTAGTTATACATTTATTATGTCACTATTTTATTTAAAAAATTTAGTTGAAGTATTAGTTCATAAAATTTTCAAAAAAATAAATAAAATTGGGATGGCCCGCTGAAGCCCGCAACCCGCCATTAAATGGGTTGGGTTGGAGTTTTTGCGGCCCGCCATATTTTCAGCCCGCCCCGCCCCGCACCGCCAAAAGGCGGGCTTTTGCAGGTTTAGGCCCGCCCCGCCCCGCCGGCCCATTTTGACAACTCTACAAATAACAATATAATTATAAATTATATTGGAAAAATTAATACCCTAAGTTAAAAAATGAATACCCAAAGAAAAAAAAACTAATACCATAAGTTAAAACATAAATACTCAAAGAAAAAAACAAAAACACTCAGTAAAATCATTAATACCAGAACAACAAAAAACAAATACCCTAAGTTAAAACATGAATACCAGAGGATCAAAAAACAATACCCTAACTTAAAAAATGAATACCCAATGAAAAAAAAACAATACCCTAACTTCAAACATAAATACTATGTACACTACACTACAGGTATTGAAAAATTCATAAGTTAAAACATAAATACCCTAAGCTAAAAAATAAATACCCAATGAAAAAAACAATACCCTAAGTTAAAACATGAATACCCGAAGAACAAAAAATAATACCCTAAGTTAAAAAATAATATCCAAAGAACAAAAAATAATACCCTAAGTTAAAACATGAATACCCAAAGAACAAAATCCAATACTCTAATTTAAAACATGATCAAACATTAATACACAACAGAAATAAAAAGAAACACATACTTTTGACTCAAATCTTCAGAGCGAGATTTAGCTTTAGGAACAACAACAGAAGAACTCGAAATTTTATCAGATTTCTTCTCCTTCTTCATAGGAACAATAGAAGACTGTTTCTCCATCTCTTTTTCAGATTTATCACTGGGAGGAACGTAAGGAACAATAGCCGTAGCAACATCTTGAGACGTTTTCTGAAATTTCCACCGACGATAAACAATTTTTTTCTTTGAAACACTTTCAGAGTCAACATTCTTCCTCTTCTTCATGATTAAACCCTAAAATCGACAACATGCAACAACAAAAACACATCTAAATACTCAAAAAATAAATATTCTCCATGATTTATAAAATAACAGTAAAAAATACATGTCGATGCACTTGAATAACAACAAACAAACATTGAAAAACAACATACGAAGAAATATCACGCCAAAATGAAGTTCCGTAACCGCCGAAAATGGAATCGCCAGAGAGAAATTGATATTATAGAGAAGAAACAAAAAGAGAAGATCGTGGGAGAGAGAAGACAAATGATTTGAAAGCTGAAGTAAAAATAGTATCCAACTCAAACGAAAACGGGTATGGATCAGATCTGCGTATTTTTCAATTATTAAACAAACTAAACAATCGGGCCAGTTTCTTCAAAAAAAAAATACAATCGGGCCTTAATTAAAATAAATAATCGAATTGGGCCAAAATTAGGCCCAAAAGCAAGTGCATAGTATGCACTTGCATGCACACGAGTTTTTGCGATAACCAAAAAGAGTTTCATAATTATAATGACAAACTAATAAAATAAAAAAATCATTAATCAAAATAAAATTCACAAAAGAGATCCCCTTCTAAGACTCTACTCCTTGTTGTAAAAAGTTTGAACAATTCCTTTCCTCCGCCATCTTTCTCTCTCTTATTTACCTCCACCACGATGGCGTCGCCGCCATCGTTCCATCCAGCCGCCACGCTGCCCCCACAGAACAGCCTAAACCCCTTTGCTTCCTCCTCTTTCAACATATTTCTCCACTACGAAACATCTGTTTCCTACAATCAGGCTCCATATAATCCAAGGGGAGCTAAATCGCTCTCCCCGTGTTTGATAGCAAACATATCTCCGCGACTCAGGCAAGTAAAACCCCTCAGCCCATGCTCCAGCACCGCCTTAGGGTCAGCCAGATCGAGAAACATCGTCGTGTGCAGCTGTAGCTTCATGAATCCGCCCTTGGACAGCTGCGCGTCCCGCAGAATCACACTAGCTCCCTCTCAGAGACTCAAGTTCCTCATCATCTAATCCGGCAGATGAACGACTCCTTTCTCGTCGTCGAATTACAGGACGCCACAGTGAGAGATTTGATCAGAATTGAAGGCGGTGCTGGAGCATAATTGGAAAATTTATTCGAACAGAGGAGTTGGTTAAGGGAGATTGATCTCTACAACATACGGATTATATCTACATCAATAAATAAATAAATAAATAAATATATATATATATATACCATGTTATTAGATCTTATAATTACTTTAATAATTAAATAATTAATAATTTGTATTTAGAGCATTCCCGATGTGGTAACAAATATGCTATAAAAATTATCTATTTGCCGCTAAACTTGCTATTAATAGTAAATTTATTCCTAAACATTAAAATCTTAACTTCTCTTAAAATATTTTAATTTAATCAAATTTACTTTTTATTTTATCTTATAACTATACATAATATAATTTATAATTTAATATTTAAATTTAAATCTTTAAAAATTATGTTCAGTTAGTTATAATTTGTATTTTTATTAATAAGATGATGAAAGTTTATACTTTTAATATTTAATTTTATGTTATATAATATTATGAAAAAATTATAAAATAGTTATAATAATTAAGATTAATTATAAATTAGTTTTATCGTAAAAATAAATTATGCTATATGCAAAAAAAATTATATATTTATACAAATATTTTTAACATATTTTTAAGTATAATAATTATTTTTTAAATTAATATGCTCACTTAATTAAACCTCCCTCATTCCACAACCGCCGAAGTCGTACTCATCTTGACCTCCTCCTCCTTCGTCGGCGGCTGCAACTCCTCGATCTGGAAAGCGACCATCGGGAACGAACGGGAAATCCCCGACGTTGTCTTAAAGTGGATCTTTCCGGTGGTCGAATCTTCGACGTAAATTTCGTTGATGGTAAGCCACATTATGAGCTCCTTCGCCTTCACGCCAATAACTATGATAAGTTTATTATAAAATTATTTTAAAGTATTAAATATTTGTTCAAATATATCAATATATTTAACATGTGTATTAAAAGTTGAGGTCAAAAAAATTTATAACAATTATAACATAATATTATTGATCTCAACTTTTGATACATCTGATGAGATTTTTGACACACTTGACACTAGTTAAATTATTTGATACTATTTTCATACAAAACTTTATCATAGATATTATTTATATGTTATTGTTAAAAAAATTAATTATTAAATATTAATTTTTTAAAATAATTGATATGCATAATAATAATATTTATAAAAATAATAATAAAAACTAAATTTATGTCTGTTCGAGTTCATATAAAATTTTACCCATACTTCTAATAAGAGCTTCATAATGTGCATAAAACTCAGACGGTACGGTTGTTGGAAGTAATACATAATGAAGTCCCCTCATTTAATGAGATTAGTTATAATTTTTAATAGGATTAATTCTATATAAATACACCACATTTTACTCAACTTTCAATTTAATCATGAGTTTTACGATTTTTATAAAAAAATCCCAACCTTTTAAAAGTTCCAATTCAATACACATTTTTTTCTTCGAGCCAGTAACTCATCTCCCTTGTGCACCTATGCTCCTTAACCAATGTCTTAATTGCAACCGATTTCTCAGAGGGGATGACATTGGCATATAACTTAAATGGACAGTCAGTAACACACATAGCCTCTAGTTGTTTTCTACTACTTCTTGTCAGTGCTATATTTTTTTCTTGTCAGTGCTATATTTTTCAAGGTTAAATTCGTCCATCCACATCAATAATTTATTTATTATTATTTTTTGCCACATAAAAATCAATGCCGGTAAAAAAATCTTATTTCTTCCATGGGGAGATGCAGGAAGGATTGAGAGATGACACACAAAGATGTATACAGTCTAATATAATTAACAAAGTTATATACATAAATATATAAAAAGGTTCTTGTTCTGTTATGGAGAAAATATCCAGTTTTGCGCCTATAGACATTCATATACAGATACCGATTTAAATTATTAATCGAAATCCAATTATGTTATCATCGTTCAATAGAAATCATACTTTTTAACGTCAATTTTATTATTAATAATTATAACATAAATTAAGTAAATAAATTATATGGAATGACGAGTATAATTTAACAAATATAAAACTGTAAAAAAAAAAAGAACAAAATTTGACTTTAGGTAGCATTTTGCAAATTTTACTTAGTGCATGTTTGCAAATTCAACATAAAAAGTAAAAGTGCTTTTTTTTTAAAAAAACACTTAAAACATATTTTTCAACAACTATTTTAAGTGCTTATTATTAATTTTGGTCAAACAAGTCTTTAACTTCTACACAATCCTCGATAAAATAATACTCAATACTCTTTTTAGAAGCATTATTTTTTTTTTGCAAACACAATTTTCTTAATCATTTTTTTAAAATCACTTAAATTTAAAACACTTTTTATTTTTTATTTTGCTATTAAAATGACTTAATATCACTTTTTCAACTCTACCCGAGATTGCAAACATGCACTTAGTACATATTGCAATCTGATAATAAAAATAATACATGTTACAAATTGAAATAAATGATATACTATACATGGAAAATTGATTTTAACTCATTTTTTAAAAATAAATAATTAAATATAAACAATGAAATAGATAACCGAAAAAAGTTTTATAATTCTAATAACAAACTAATAAAATAAAAAAATCATAAATCAAAATAAAATTCACAAAAAAGATCCTCCTCCGAGGACACTACTTCTTCCTGTAAAAGGTTTGAACAATTCCTTTCCTCCCTCTTTCCCGCCATCTTTCTCTCTCTTATCTACCTCCTCCACCACCGCGGCCCTCGCCACCGTCATCCCATCCAGCCACCGCGCTACCCCACAGAACGGCCTAAACACCTTCCCTTCCTCCTCCTTTTCAACAGATTTTTCCACTTCGATTCTCTGTTTCCTACAATCAGGCTCCTTGTAATCCAAAGGCGGAGCGAAATCAAGGTGACAATCGGTATCAATCAAGCTTATTGCATCGCCGGGGAACACTTCCAACACATTAAACCAGAAATCGCTCTCCCCGTGTTTGATCGCGAATGTATCTCCGCGACTCAGGCAAGTAAAACCCCTCAGCCCATGCTCCAGCACCTCCTTAGGGTCAGCCAGATCGAGAAAAGACGTCGTGTGCGGCTGCAGCTTCATGAATCCGCCCTTCGACAGCCGCGCGTCACGCAGAATCACACGTGCTCCCTCTCGGAGGCTCAAGTTCCTCATCATCCAATCGGGCAGGTGAACGACTCCTTCGTCGGAGTCAAATTGCAGGACGCCACAGTGAGAGATTTTATCAGAATTGAAGGCTTCGATTTTGAAGATGAAGGGGTGCTGGAGCCGTGATTGGAGGATCCTTGGGAGGGCCGACTGCGGGACGATGATTTTATCACCAATTTGAAGGTCGGGATTGGAGTATTTACTGTAGGGAAGGCACTGGAAAATTTGTTCGAACAGGGGAGTTGGCTCATAGCAGTAATCAGAGTCCCACTCCATTGATGAGATGTGAGAAAGCTTAATTGATTTATGGATGTAGAAGAAGAATGTTGAAAGAGAGATTAATTGTCGTGGAAAAAAATAATTGAAGAGTAACTTATTTATAGGGAGTGAGAGCGTAAGAAGAGATGTAATAAGGAAATTGGGATTCTCATCAGATTTGATTTCTACTTGGCAAATACTAATATCTTTTGAAGTGAGATTGATCTTCAAGAAATACCAATTATATCTGCATCTATATATATATATATATATATATAGTATCTTTATCCCAAAAAGTTTGTGTTATAACTTTTTGTTACTTAGAAGAATATTTTCATTTTAGTAATATGTAAATTTTTTGTGGGACAAATTAAAAGGGAAAATATGCAAATTTTTGTGGGACGGAGTTAGTATTATGTTATCCGATTTTATAACTATTTTAGTAATTAAATATCTGCATCGAATTGTATATCAAGTTATCCGATATTTTAATAATTAATAACTAGTAGCATTTAGATTATTCTTAAGCTTGATGGTAAATTTGTTATTAAAATTGCTATTTATCAATAAATTTACTACCAATAATAAAATTATTTTTAATCATTAAACTCAAATTTAAACTTAAATGGATATATTCTCTCAGAACATTTATAATTTAATTAAATTTTTTTTTATTTTATAATTGTATGTAATTGAATTTATAATTTAATATTTAGATTTAAATTTAAATTTTTAAAACTTATGTTTAGTAAGTTATAATTTGTGTTTTTATATTTTTAATATTATGAAAAAATTATAAAATAATTCAAAAAATAAGATTAATTATAAATTAATTCTAAAGTAAAAAAATTATGCTCTATGCAAAAAAAAGTTATATATTTTTACAAATATTTTCAACATATTTGTATTTTAATTAATTTTTTTTAAATCAATTGTAAATACTTATAATATTATATACTCTCTTCATTCTACTATATGTTGCTCATTTAATTTTTTACCTTTTTAGAAAATTACTTTTCACTTCTTTATTAATATTTTCAATATTTTTTATATTATTTCCATCACTTTTTCCAATAACATCACATGTATTATATCAATATTTTTACAGTTTTCTAAATATTAGTGCCCAAAAAGTGTGAGCAACTTATAACTTATAAGGGGACGGAGAGAGTATAAATTTAAAATCAATACATAATATTGTATATACATAAAAATATATCATATAATAGATATTAAATAAATTAAATTAAAAATAATACTCTCTCCGTCCATAAAAATTGGACTACCTTGGCAATTCACGGTTATTAAGAAAAGTTTATGTTGATGTGTAAAAGTGAGTGTATTAATATAAAAAATATTTATTTATTCAAAAAGTACTTGATGTGATGTGTAAAAGTGAGTATATGTGTATAAAAACTTAAAATAATGATTGTAAGTTTTCTATTTTAGGTAAATAGATCATTTATTGTGTACGACCATTTAAACCAACGTGGACCATTTATCGTGGACGGAGGGAGTAATAATTATAATAATAATAATAATAATAATAATAATAATAATAATAATAACTCATTTAGGTAGTAAATTGGTCTTAGCTATCACGTTATTGGGAGTGCCCTTGATTATCAAAACTTCCTCACCACATCAAGTAAAATCTCACTTAATTAAACCTCCTTCACCTCCACAACCGCCGAAGCCGTACTCATCTTGACCTCTTCGGCGGCGGCTGCACCTTCTCGATCTGGAAAGCGTCCACCGGAAATGACCGGGAAATCCCCGACGTAGTCTTAAAGTGGATCTTTCCGGTGGGCGGATCTTCGACGTAGATTTCATTGATGGTAAGCCAAATTAGGAGCTCCTTCGCCTTCACGCCGGTGAGTGTTCGAATCCTGTTCCGCTCCACCACCGCCGTCACCTCGGCAGCGTACTGCACTGGCTTTCCGATCTTCTCGAACTTGTGCTCACACTTCTTTTTCTGTATCAGCCAAACGAAGCCGGTCGTCTTCACGTAGCCGCATTCCTTAATGTCCTTCAATGGCAGAAGGCCGTTCGGCAGCCCCACCTCCGTTAGCAGAAACTTTGACTTCTCTTGGCAGATCGCGTCGCCAACGTACAATTCTGATGCTGCAGCTGTGATTGCGTCCGTTACCAGCGACATCCTCTCTCTCTCTCTCTCCTCCTTTTCTCTCTCTTCTTCTGTGAGTTCGATATGATTGGCGTGTTTAGGGGTGAGCATGGCTCGGTTCGGTCCGAACCGAACCGAATAGCCAAAACCGAAATAACCGAATTACCCAATATAAAAAATCGAAACCGAGCCATATATATGCAAAATCGAAAATTTCGGTTCGGTTTCGGTTTTATACCGAAATATTTTTAAAATAATAAAATTTTAAAATTTAAAATATATAATATTAGTATATATTACTATTAGTATATATAATTATATAATATATAATAATATATACATAACCGAAATCTAATATATATCTAATCTAATTAAGTGCTTTTTTATATATAAAATATATATAATTATATCTAATCTCAAATATATATAATTATATATATATTTCGGTTCGATTTTTGGTATTATGGTATTTTTACCAGGAAAATTGAAACCGAAACTGAATACCAAAAAATTGAAAATCTAAAATCAAAACCGAACCGAATACCAAATTAATCGAACCGAATTTCTACTTCGGTTCGATTCGATTTTTCAATTTTTCCCAAATAGTGCTCACCCCTAGGCGTGTTTTTGTAGTGGGGCAGGACGGTGATTAATATAGGCGCGGCCCTGAGTTTTTGCCCTCATCTCTCTTGTTTATATCTAAAATGACCAAAGATGGTCTTTTGGTAAATTGAAGATAAGGTGAACTCAAATTTTTTTTAATTACTATTCCCTCCTTCACTCTATATGTCGCTCGCACTTTTTGGACACACGAATTAAGGTAAAAGTGAAAAAGTATAAGTGATGTGATGGAAAAAGTGAAAAAATATAAGTGATGTGATGGAGAAAAGTGAAAAAGTAATGGAAATAGTGTAAAAAGTATTGAAAATAATAATAAAAAAGTGAATAGTAATTTCCAAAAAAGGTAAAAAAGCAATGAGCGACATATAGTGGAACGGACGAAAATGGCAACATGAGCAACTTATAGTGAGACGGGGAGAGTATTATTATATGAGTAAGTCTTTTGTACACCAGTTATACCGTGCAACTCAAGTTCATTTTTTAAAAGTTGCACAATTTATTACTGAAAAGTTATATAAACTATTACTGAAAAGTTACACCATTAAAGATGCACTTTTCAGTAATAACATGTGTAACTTTTCAGTAGTATTTTGTGTAATTTTTTAAAAAATTAACTTGAGTTGCACAGTATAACTGGTGCATACAAGACTAACTCTTATTATATATAGATATTAAGTAGATTGGTGGGAAAATAAGTAAAGTATTAAATATTTGATTAAATATATCAAAATATTTATCATGTGTATTAAAAGTTGATGTCAATAAAATTTATAACAATTATAATATAATATTATTGATCTCAATTTTTTATATATCTGATGAGATTTCTGACACACAAGTAGAGCTGTCAAAATGGGCCCGGCCCGATGGGCCAGCCCGAAAAACCCGGCCTAAAGGACAGGACTGGCCCAAAATATAATGGCCCGAAAAGAACCGGGCCTATTTGGCCCGGCCCAGTAGGCCCGTCGGGCCATTCGGGCTCGGGCCGGCCCGGTGGCCCATGGCTGGCCCGGTAGAATTTTTTGTTTTTTTTTTAAATTTTAACATTGGGGATTACTTTGTTGTAGTTAAATATTTGCTATTTGTGCTAAGAGGATTCTGATGTAGTTTAGAATATGAGTTGTAGTATAAGTGATAATTATAAATTCTGAGGCAATTAATATGCATATTTTTTGGTAATATATATGTTCATTAATAATATTTTCATTTGTTGGCTTCCATTGAAATTTACTCAAAAGATATTTTTAATTAAAAAATATGATCTCAATTTATTAGTTAATTAATTTATAATATTAAAAATATGAATAGGTAAGATTGAAAATACTTTATTTAGAATCTTGATAATGTTACTTTATTTAATTAGAAATTCCTATTTTGTTAGTATGAATTATAATTCAAACTTATTAGAGGAATGTTGAATTAGTTGTTTAATTTTTTTTTTATGAATTTGCATTTATAAATGATTGTTAGAAAATTAATGTTTGAATTTATTTTTGTGAATTATAGTTTATTAAAGTTTGTTGAATTATTTTTGTTTAAGTATTATTATATTGAAATTTGAGTTTTATTTTAATTATTAAATTATTTTTGACAAATTAAATAAATTTTTAGACTATTTGAATAGATTTTGTATACAAAATGACCAATTAATAAGATATATATATATAGAAATTAAATATAATGGTAATATATTAATAATTAAAAAATATTAAAAAAATCGGGCCGATTTGGCCCGGTAGCCCGGTGGCCCGTCTTGGGCCAGGACGGGCTTGAAAATAAGTGGCCCGATAGGAACCGGGTCAGGCCCGACCCGACCCGAAAAAACACAATGGCCCGGTGGGCCGGTACCGGACCGGCCCAGCCCGGCCCACTTGACACCTCTACACACAAGTTAAATTATTTGATATTATTTTCGTACAAAACTTTATCGTAGATATTACTTATATGTTATTGTTAAAAAATTTAGATATTAAATATTAATTTTTTAAAATAATTGATATGCATAATAATAATATTTATAAAAATAATAATAAAAACAAAATTTATGTCTCAGACCGTATTAGTTATAATTTTTAATATATAATGAAATCCACTCATTTAATGAGGTTAGTTAGAATAAATTACCGTTGTAGTATTTCAATGCTATTAGCTAGTTTGATTAATAATGTTTATATTCTTAGATAAAATTTTATATGTATCACAAATTAATTGTTTTAAATGAATAGTTATATCTATTTATATTGAATAGTTGCATATCATATACCCGAGTAATAAATATATAAGAAAGTAGAAATTTCTATAGTAGAAATTAATAAATATATAAAAAAAAAAAATCAAATCCAAGCGCGGCAGGTATGATACCTCACTACCCAACTTGCCAACATACTACCCCCTCACTACTCAACCTGCCAACATACTACATTCCCTGTAGCCCCCACCCCACCCCACCCCACCCATGCATAACTTCACATCCTACATTTAATTTTTTTTAATTATTATATTAATTAAAAATATATATTTAATATTTTACTATAAATGAATATTTATACATATAGTAACACTCATTTAATTTTATAATAACAAATATTTGTTTTAATAGTAACACACACTTATCTCCTAATTTATGTTACAATATGAGCAAATGTGTGTTACTATAAGGATAAAATATATTTTTATGAAAATATATATGTGTTTCATAATTTATTCATCATCCATTTAAATGTAGGTATATTATTTCATTTAATATATATACTATTATATGAAAAAAAAATTATTTATATAAAAATAAATAAATATGTGTTCTTATAGTAACACACATTTTGCTCTTGCATTATGTGAAAAATTATTTATTCTATAAAAACAAATGAATATATGTAAAATAACAACATTTTATAAGATAGTACATTACATTTGCTCTAATAGTAACATACATTTGTCCCCCTGTTTGTGTTACTATATGGACAAATGTGTGTTACTATATGGGCAAAATATATTTTTATGAAAATAAATATATTTTTCTTAATTTATTTATCATCCCTTTAAATTTAGATTTATTGTTTCATGTAATACATATATTATTATATGAAAAAAAATTATTTCTATAAAAATAAGTAAATATTCTTGAATAATCAATATTTGTTATTATAGTAACATACATTTTGCTCTTACAATATGTGAAAAATTATTTATACTAAAAACAAATAAATGCATGTAAAATAACAATATTTTATAAGATAGCAACACATATTTGCCCTCTAATTTGTGTTACTTTATGAACAAATATATGTTACTATATGAGCAAATATATGATACTATATTAACATAAATTGAAAGCGAATTTTTAAATTTATTATATTTTTTTTTTAATTTACAAAAATTGAAATATAATAATAAAAATAAAATCTTCCAAAAATATTACCTGGGCATTACATGTGGGTGTTTGTGTGGGGTTGGGTGGCAAGGAAGGAAGAACATATGTAAGTTATATTTCCGGGCATTCCTGATGGGGGATTACTAACTACTTCGCGCGCGTGGAGTTATATGCCTTTTTTTTTTTTTTTTTTCTATGTAAAAAAATTTATATAAATTTTGTATATATATATATATATATAAAATAACAAAATTTTGGGACATGCATAATTTTTGCAGCTATAAAGTAATTTGAATAATAGTTGATATTTAATTTTTGTTTGATATCTCATTTTAAACCCTTTTATACATGCATATTCAATATTCTTCAAGTTGACGAATTAAAACGTACTTACTCCGTCTTATAAGAACTTGCAGATTTTCCTTTTTGGAAAGTCCCACAAGAACTTACAAACCCAAAAAAGAAAATCCTTTCATAAACTCCACCCTCATAAATAATATGATCGTGATATGTCATTACGTGCGACTATCTTCACTATAGAAGTAAAAAAGAGAAAAAACAAAAGGGCTTTCTACATATGCATCGTCTAAAACAATGATTTTTATCAGCTGTAGAAAAGAAAAAATGGTCATTTGCATATTGGTTCAAAAAAGTCACAATATTTACAAATTGGTTCAAAAAATTTGCGTTGTAGCATTTTATTTTTTTTTGCACAGAAGTTTTTTTTTTTTTTGCACGGTATCAATATGTAATTTTTGTCAATTTCTTGAACTATATTGTATTTTTCCCAAAAAAGGGTCACTTACATTTTAGTTCAAAAAAATCACAACAAAATGTCATTATTTTTTCAATTTTAGGGCTCACATTACACTCAATTCAACTAACTTCTTTACTTTTTGCATAAATTTTTACCAAATTATCTCTCAAAACACTATTTTTTTTTATTTTATTCCCTTTTTTCCTTAATATGTGTGTTCCTCCCCTCTTGCAAGTTGCTATGGGATGGAGAGTACTCTTTTAGAATTTTATAAAGATGTGGTGTGTATCACTATCTGCACATGATAACAAACAACTCAAAAGAAATTGGTCAGTGATCGGATCAATAAGAATGTATTTTTAGTTAAGCAAGTCAAACTCCCTATTAGTTTATAATAAAGGACAAATATATTTTTATAATTTTCTCTTATGCATGAATATACATTGTATTATATAATATTATAAATTATACAGGATCTTAATGTATATTTTAAAAGAAAATATAATATAAATAGTTAAAATAATATATTTTGAATTTACTGTTAGTTAAAATATTTTAAATAATTTATTTTAATTTACTGTTAGTTAAAATATTTTATTTTGATATTAAAAGACTCATATTTCTTAGAAATAGTTAATTACACATGAAAATTTAAAAAAACAAATCAATGATGTACTTAAATCTTAACCACATCATGCATGCTAAAACTTAACTCACTATTATCTCTGTCCTAAAAGATATTATATAGTTAAATTTTTTGAAATATTTGTATATTAGTTAAGTTATAGTGTTTAAATGTATAAAATAGGTTTTAACGAGGGTAATTGTTCAATTTAAGTGAAAACTAAAAGAAAGACATCTTTGCGTGTAATTATTAGGAGAATGTGAAGCATTATAGGTTTTATGAGTAACGAGTAGTGAATTATACAATATTGAGTAGTGAATTAATACTTGACATTGTAACTTTAAATTTTTAAATATTCTAAGATAATTATTTATAATAATATTAAAATTAAACTTTTATTTATTAAATATAATAGATGGTGAGATTCTAAAAATACTAGTATTATAAAAAAATGACAGCAATTGTTATGATATTATTTTAAAAATAAACATAAGTTGAATAATATAGTTTTTTTTGCATATTGTACCTATTTGATAATAATGCATTATTTTTGTACTAATCTGTAACTGACCCATTATAAAATGTAGGAATAAAATGAATACATCGAAAGTACTATGTAAAGTAAAATGCGCAATCAAGAAAAATTTATCTTCTACCCACATTTAGAAGATAACTCATCCAAAATCACCAAACAGTGCAAAAATCGAGTGTTATAAAAACTCTTGTAAATATAATATTTTATTAAGACGAAGTACACAAATTATTCCTAAATATTTGAATGGGGTTCTCTCTCTAGCTACGATCTTCTGATTCTCCTCCTGAAGGTTGACTTTGACTTGACTTGAAACGTTTTATCCAAGGGATTGGTCATCTTGTTTTGGACTGAGCGAAGTTTGTAGAAGATTTGATAAAGAATGTCTCAGATTTGGTGAAGAAAGATCTTTAAATCTTCGAGTCTGAATTTGAGTTGGAAAAGCTTAATCGGAGGGATTCGACTCCTTGCTCTTAGATCGAAGTGTTTTTGTGGTTGAATTTAGTGAAAAACAATTTGAAGGCAGCAAAGAGAGGTTGGAATTTTCAAGGTATTCTTGGATTGGAAACGTCTAACAAGAGGGATTCACACCTTGTTTCTAAATTAAACAACATTTCTGGATGAATTTGGCGAAAAACTGTTGAAGGTGGCGAAGAACGTTATTAATCTTCAAGTTGATCTTCGAGAAAAAATATGTCTGATCGGAGGGATTCAGGGCCTTGATCCATGATCAGATGTTGAGAGGATTGTTACTGTTGCTCGTTCATTTGTTCGTCTTTGTTGTGTGGTGGTTGGTCCAAACCATGTTTTGAAGGAAATGAATGACCACTATCTATAAAGGGAAAGGTGAAGACCTTCATTTGTTAGCAGCGACACGTGGTGCGCTCCGGTTGTCTAATGCCGATTTGATTGACAACATTAATTAATCGATCAAATTTTGCTTAATTGATTTTCGTCTTCTTCTTTATTTACACAAAACATTTATGGTTTTGAATAAATACGACAAATCAAGTATTTATTGTCGCATATGAGCACCATGAAAGTCGTAATTTTGATGCCTTTGTACAATTTAAATAAATATCATTTTTTACTATTTAATTCGAGAATTAATTTATTAAACTCTCTAAATTAAAATAGTAATATGATTTTATATTTATTTAATTTGTACACGTTGTGTCATTTGATTGCGTACAATTTTTATCTGCTTACATCGAGTTAATCACCATCCAATGATCCAAATATTTTTTTCTGAAAAAAGCTATAAGCAATTCTTCAATACTAAATAACATCATGAAATTCAATGTACCAAGACTCAATGCCTCACTAGTGGTAACACTCGATTCTCTCAAGTGTTTGCAGGGTAGTAAAAGTCACTCATATAAAAAACATATCATGTTATAATCACAAGCTTGTAAATATATTAAATCTCCACCAATAACTATGCACGTCATGCACAAATGAAAAGAGTATACTCCCTTCGTCCCAGAGGAACTTGCAAGTTTTCCTTTTTGGAACTGCCCAAAGAAACTTGCAGACCCAAAAAAGGAAACCCTTTTATAAACTTCATCCTCACAATATCTAAATATTTACACAAAATGTCATTACTTTTTTATTTTTTTGGACCCACATTACACTCAATCCAACTAATTTTTTTCACTTTTTACATAAAGTTATACCAAATTAACCCTCAAAACACTACTCTTTTTTACTTTATTCTACTTTCTTCTTAATTTTTGTGCCCCTCATCCCTTGCAAATTGCCCTGGGACTGAGGGAGTATATCCTAATTGTAATAGACCTTTGGATAGGATAAAGAATTAGAATATTGGATATTCCAAGTCAGAAAAAGTGTGCAAATTTATTTATATAGTGATATTTTGAGATGATATTAGCAGAATAGGGATAAATGTGTTTGAGTTATGAAAGTAAAACCCGACTGGCAATGGGACAATGTAATATGGAACATGATGAATAGAAAATTGTGCCAACCGACTTGAGGAAATATATGCTATATCCTCCAACTTTTGACCAAAATGGGATGAATTCATAATTGTTGCAGAAATAAAAGTTGTGTACATAATAAGCATATATATATATATATATTAAATTGTTTATATATATTTTAATATATAAATTAGTAAATATAATGATTTTTTGCTAATTAATTGATTAAAAATTGTAATATTTGAGTATAGATCTCCTAAAACAGAAGTTATATTTTATCCATTGACGTCTAGGTTGTTTTAATAGATAAAATAAATAAATAAATAATTATTTTATTTTTATAAAATAATTGGTTTTATTTTATTTTTTTACTTTAAAGAATAAGATAATTTTAAATGGACAGATGTGAACTATTTTTTACGAATGCAGTAAAATCTCTATAAATTAATAACTATGAGACCATGCAATTTTATTAATTTAGAGATATTAATATATAGATAATTTTTTACAAAGGCCCAAACTAAACCAAAAGAATTTATTATTTTAGATAGTTTATTAATTTATAGAGGTTCTACTGTATGTGAGTTTCAGAAAATAAATTAATAAGAAATATAAAAAGTTTAAATTATTTATTTATAAATAATTATTTGTAAGTATAAATTATAAAATTTATGGCATTTGAGTAACTAAATAATTGTAAAAAAAAAAATTGATTAAAATATTTATAAATTTTATAGAAATCTTAATAAATTAAGTGAAGTAACTTTAATGGAGGGATAAGGTAGGGGTGGCATACCGTACCGTACCGCCCATACCGTATACCGTACCGAAATTTTCGGTATGCATTTTTGCATACCGATACCATACCGAAATTTTTGGTATACCGGATTTCGGTATACCGAAATTTCGGTATACCAAAAATGCATACCGTATACCGTACCGAAAATTTCGGTATACCGTACCATACCGATATTTCGATATATACCGATCTATACCGAAATACCGGTCCATACCGAAATACCGACTATGTCGGTATACCGCCCATACCGGTATATACCGCCATACCGGTCCATACCGAATAATTTAAGTATAATTTTAATTAAATAAAATAAAATTTAATATTAAATTTTAATATTAAATTACAAAAATGGTATATACCGGTATACCGAGATACCGAAATATTTTCGGTATACCGAAAGTAATCGGTATACCGGAATATTTCGGTATACCGGTTTATACCGAAAATATTTCGGTATTTCGGTATATACCGGTATACCGAAAATTTTAAAATTCTATACCGATATCGTACCGAAAATATCGGTATGGTATCATACCGTACCGAAATTTTCGGTATACTGAAATTTTCGATAAATTCGATATTTTTCGGTATGGTAAGTACGGTATATCGGTATTTTCGGTATTTGCTCCACCCCTAGGATAAGGTATGGTATATAACTATTTTTTCTAAAAATTTATAGTAATCATATATATATATATATATATATATATATCAATATATTGTGTTAACTGGTAATTAAAACCTTGGTATTAAAATATTCCTCCAATGATCAAAAGTGGGGGCAGTTAAACCCACATGATTACTGAAAGTTGGCAACAATTTTGACTGCCCAGTCGGTTCTGGGCGTGTCATGATGGCAATAGTTTTAATCAATATGTAATTTTTACACGTCAATCGGTCGGTATTCGGGATACCAATTGGATTTAAATTCATAAAACATTCAATTTTTACCCTATTTTCATAAAACAATTTAAAAACATTTCTACATAAATAAATTTGCCCTCAACTCATTTATTTTACACTTTAGTGTAAGTCATTTTTATTTTATTATTCACATTTTTTTTTCCATACATCACATATTGTTAATATCTTAAGAATTAACCGCCAAATATTCGTAGAATTACTGTCTTCAACGCAAATAATATCTCATTATCAACTTTTAACTTTTTTATATCGATTAAAATTAGTTGTTAATAGTTAGTTCACCAAATTTCCAATAATTTCAAAAAAAAAATTCCAAATCACCCTATATCTCCTTTAATTCGTTCCTAGAGGGAATTGAATTTGAGTTTCTCACTAAAATGAAGACCCCGGCTAGATGAACTTTTTTTCTTTTCTTTCCACACTTGTTTTCTCTTTTCCTTGGATGGCATGATTCAATTTTTATTCCTATTTTTTTTTTAAGTCATATATTTTTTCATCCTTTTTTATTTTTTTTCTTTTCCGACTCACTCTTTTTCATTCATAGTCAAAATCTCAATCACTAACACACGTAAATAGTTCACATTCTCCTTGATAAAAGTTTCAAAATATCTTTGATCAAATAAAACAAAGGGAATATAGACTCATCATATATGTGTTAGGAAAAAATTATAAAATAATTCATAAAATTAACACTTATTAAAAATTGGTTTTGTGCAAAAAAAAAAAAAAAACTTCTATGCATGTAAATGCCAACAAAAAAAAAGTAAAAAATTTGTGTGCACCCAAGTGCATAGGATGCACTTCAATTTTGATTTCAATTTGATTTTTCAAAAACACACAGACACGCCGCACTATGTATTTTTTTTGGCAATTTAGGTCTTAATGAGTTGTTCTTGGGGTATTACCTAAACTTGTTCTTGGAGTATTAGTGAGTTATTATTGGGGTATACTAACTTAATTTTCGGGTTTCAGACTTGTTCTTGGGATACTAGTAAAGTGATGTATTAGTGAATTGTTTTTTGGGTATTATTTTTTAGGGTATTATTTAGACTACTTCTTCGGGTATTCATTAAACTTGCTATTGGAGTATTACCTAAACTTTTTCTTGGGGTATTAATGAGTTATTTTTGGGGTATTACTAACTTATTTTTTGGGTATTTAAGGCTTGTTCTAGGGGTATTAGTAAAGTGATGTATTAGTGAATTGTTCTTGATGTATAATTTAGACTTGTTTTTAGGGTATTATTTCAACTTCTTTTTCGGGTATTAATTAAACTTGTTGTTGGGGGTATTGGTGAGTTGTTCTTGGGGTATTTCCCAGTTATTCTTTGGGTATTACAGATTGTTATTTGGGTATTACTCATTTATCAATTATTCATTTATAAATTATTTTTTAGTATTATAAATTGTTCTTTGGGGCAAAGCACACCCCCACCTCATTCCTGTGATAGTTGGCTCAGGGAGACTGATTAAGTTCACTTCACTGAGGGCCCTGAGTTCTGCCTTCTTTTTCTTGTTAGAAGTCTTCAGGATCGGGGTCAGGCTCCCCAGTACGCCTCCTGGCCTGACCATATCATGTTCCCCCTGACGGAGCAGGATTATTTCCCCCATCAGATCGCTATTATCATCGTCATCTTCCAACTGAGCAACCTTGGCATTCTATCTTCCCTGACAAATTGTTTCCTCCTGACGGAACTCAGTAGTTTCTTGGCGAATTCGTCCAGTTTTTCTTCTTTGAATAGCTTCCACAATTGCTTCAAGAGGTCACGACATTTGCTGGTGTTGTGACCAAGGCTTTCGTGATAGGCGCAGAAACGTTTGACACTTGGGCGTTGAGGCATCTGGCATAATGGCTTGGGAGAACTCTATTGGGGTATTTCCCTTGATAGCATTAAAGATATACGCGAGAGTCTGATTCAGTTTTTAAATCAAGTTGGCATGTTCCTCATCGACGAACCTCTAAAACGCGCCTGCGAATTTTGCTGCCCTGGCGTCACTCTTGTTTTTGTGCGAGAGATTCTTGAGCTTGCTTGAACTTTCCTTGGATTCACGAGTCTTTGAGCCAACAACTTTTGGCGGTTGATGAGTTCGTCTGTGCGCCTTCTGCATTCAGTGTAGGTGGTTGGGAGGTCTTTATTCAGGCTGCGGACCATGGACGAGTTCCCCCTGAATCCCCCAAGATCGAGTGGAGGGCTAGTTCATCATTGAGAGGCTCGTCTTCCAAGATAATCTCATCGATTCAATCGATGTATTGTTAATCAGTTTTGTCGGCCAATTGGCGCACTCTCATTAGGCGGTGGCGGCTTTCAGCCTTGTTGATTTTGGCCGCAAAGTAGCACAAAATTTTCTCCATGTTTAGAGAAATTGTGGATCAAATGAGACGACAGATTCACGTACCACTTGTGAGCCAATTCTCCCAGAGTCAGGGGAAATTGCCTACACTTGGTAGCGTCAGAGGCCCCACGTCCTGACATGTATATCTGTATTTTGAGAGGTAAGTTTAAGGGTCTATATTTTCATTATAGAAGGGGGCCTGAAATGGGGCAAAATTAGGCTGGACGGGAGACGCCTCGAGCTCTGTGGACAATTGTTCATTGCCCATAGTTAGGCTATTCAGTTAGCCTCTCTTGGCATCCATCTTGCCCTCGACCTCGTCGAGTCTCTTTTACAGGGCTAGGAGCAGTGAGTTGAGGTCACTGGGTATAATCAAGTACTCCATTACGTGAGCTATGAAATCATCGAGCACATAATTTGGGGTATAGCTTGGGCCCAACCATTTATAAGCCGATTGTGAGACTGATCCCTTCTGAGCAAATCACTCTGGGCATAGCTCAACCGCACCTAACTGAGTTGCCAGGTTGCAATTCAGGTGAAGAGGTCCTCATAGTGGGGTATTTTGAGGATCTTGTTAGTGAGACAGACATAGACGAGTCGTTTCTCCTTCAGTTCTTCTGACCACTAGGGCGATCTCTTGTGATCTGAACCAAGATGACGGAAGACAGAGTGAGCCTAATCATCACTTGATTGGTAGCTGGTTGTTTTTTTTCCCTGGTGGTGAATTAATTGTTGGCGGAGGTCTTATGTCCTTGGTTGAGAAGATGTAGACGGTCCACCATGCATGAGCTCCCACTTTTTCCTTTTGAGTTGGTGGATAAAGACGTCAACTTGCTTTGGCGTCTCAAAGTCTTGCAATGGGACAGGTGCCAACTCTCGAGTGCAGCGCCTAAGGGTGTTCTGGGGATGTTCCTCCGCTGGAACCGCCTCAAGAGTGTTAAAATTCTCCTGAGGGGCCTCCACGTCTGCTACTGCCTCCGGTACTGGGGCAAAATATTGCGCGGGGGGCACGTATTCAGCTAGAGGCACGACTATCTTTGATTACACCATGGCTAGAGGGAAAATGACTTTGATTACTTTTGGTTTTAGTGGGTATTTACCAGTCGTTTCCCACAAACGGCGCCAATTGTTTGTTTCAAAAAATAATGGAGGGCCTTATATGGAACGATAATGTATTTATTGTAAGCCAAAAAAAAGTTGTGTCTTGTATTTATTGTAAACCAAAAGGAAGTTGTAAATACAAGGGAATGATGATGGTCGTCGGCCCTCTTTCTGTCAAGAATGGACATATTTATAATGGCTAGAACTAAGTCCTAATGTAAACGTTTGCATGTCGTGTCTTTCTTCTTGCCCACGTTAGGTCATGGCCTAAAGATCATGAGTTTCAAGGTAACTCTCCGTGTTTAACTTCTTTCTTGAAATAATGGGACAGATGTCTCGTCTCTTAAGAAAACTAAATTGTAGTGAAGATGCAGAATCTGTAATAGATTGTGTTTCCTTAGCATGATACTCACTCATTCAGGTAAGAATTCTCGCGCTTTCAAGAGATCGGCTTGACTTTCGATCTCCTGAGGCGGTTCTGGTCCTGAGTCTGAGGTAAACTTAGAATCAACGCTCTTTCCTTCAGGGCCACTTGATGGTCTTAACTTGAATTCGGCCGACTCTCGATTGTCTTGAAGTCTGTTCAGTCGTGGCCTAGGCTCTATGGGCCTGGTGGAACTTTCTTAGATCTGGGTTAGGCCCAAAACTTTCAAGAATATTTGTGCCACAACATTATGTCTCCCTTTTTTTTTAAGTATAAATATTGTTTGGTTGAGTAAGACTTCTGTAAAACTTGTTTATAGTGTAAAATTGATGCCATTATAGACATTTATTAACAATCATAATATTTTACACTGTGAAATAAAATGATATTAATGAATGCATTAACAGAGTTACACAAGGGCTAGGGGGCACTTGGCTCTCCTAGATTTTTGTATTTCCGTAACTTATTCTACTACTACTACTACCCCCTTCATCCTTTAAAATGAGGACGGTAACCTTTTAAGTTGTTAAAATAAAAACCGTAATTTTAAAATATCATCAAGTAAGAACAAAATAGTTTGAATCAACACAAATATGGCTAATTGAAGATGGAGATGTTGACATGGACTTAAAAAGTTGTGCACAGAAGGGCAGTTGCATCTTTTCCTGCCTTTGAATCTAAGCTCTTGGATGACACCTCTTGATATTCAATGGCTCTGACCGTACTCATTGGCTACACCCCAACCCTGATCCGTGCGTGCCCGAACCCATGTGGGTGTAGCATGAAGGTCTTTGGGTTAGTTAAGTCACCCACATTTAGACCATATAATATTATTAATTCTATTGTCCATAAATCTACATATAAGGGACTCCAAAGTCCTCACATTTTTCTATGTGGAACAAGAAAATATTTCCTTAATTTCTCCCTTATTTTTCTCTCTTCAACATGTTAAGTTGCTAACTTTATTTATTAATATCTCATTCACCCGAAATTTATTTTGAGCAAATTAATACTCCAAATTTATCTACTCCGAACGTAGATTAACATTTTGCAACATAATTTCATTTTTCACTAATGAACATCATGATAAAATTGGTCAAACTTGGGTCATCCACCCAAATTCCAAATCAATTTCCAACAAATCTTTCATGTTTCCAGGCTGAAGTTTTTCTGTATTTATTTATGAATATATTTCTTTCCTTGTTTTATAATTTTGACCGAATTAGAGGATTATGTAAAAAAAAAATATTAAAATGAAAATTCCATTAAATTTATGTGAAATTTATAATCTTTGGAAGCCTGCATCTCTGCTCATATTTATTATGCCATCCCATCCCACCCCACACACCATTTAAATAAAGATTGAGCGTGAGAGGTTATTTCTGGACACAACTAATTTTGATTATATACAGGTTGTGGGCACCTCTCATTAATTACATTACACTCCTCATGAATCAAAATAGATTGATGCCTCAATATATCCAACTCATTGCCATTGCATACTTTTCTTTTAAAAAGCATAGTACCATAATTTATGATGATTGAGACGTTCTCTTGTTAAATAAGTTTTGAATAACTAGTTTAAAATATGGACGCACCCATTTGCACCTCTATAATCTACTCACAGTGTACGAAAAATATATTCAAATATTTTTATGTGATTTAATGCAATATGTGGGTAGGTATTACGAAATATTGTGATATCCAATATTAATAAAAAGTATATCTTTGAAAAGTAATATGTTTTAAAAAGCATATCGGACAGGCCGGACAAATTGTTCCGACCACTACTCAAAAACGCTTCTCCTAAACCGCTTTAATATATTAAGGGCTCATTTGGTTCGTAAGATAAAACTATCTATCCGTCGAAAACATGCATATTTTCGACGGATAGATAGTTTTATCTTACGAATCAAATGAGCCCTAATTAGATGGTTATTTCAAAAGCGCATGTGAAGATTGGCAAAATCCGATGGGACTGCCCGCAGTTGGACCGGTTGGAATGGGGAGTTGACTAAATTAAAAAATATATAAGAATTGTTTCTAAATTATATTTTTATTTCTTGAAACACTAGTCAGATTTATTAATTCCCAAATTCTAAAATTTAATTTTTTAGCATTAAATAGAAGGTTTCACACTTTCACTTTATTGTTTTTATTTGGTTCTTCCCCATCCTCCTATTGCTACATTACATTTTATATTTTTATAATATACATACACACTAGTTGTTTGAAATTATTTAATATGATTGATAGAAGTATAATTTATATACACTAGTTTTTATAGTATATATACACCAGAGTAATATATTCCTAGGATATAATAATTTTATAAAGAAAAATATATTAAATACTTATAATAATATATTACTCCCTCCGTCCCAACATTTTCTTCATATGTGGAATTTCACGCATATTAAAAAAAAGTGAAGTATGTGAATGTGAAGTTAAATAATAAAATATAAAAAAATGTACTTTATTAACTTTTGTGAGTGTGAGTTGTTTTCTTTTTTGGAGTGTGAAGAAAAAATTGGGACGTTCATATAAGAAAAATGTGAAGTTTATCACATAGGGAGTACTTATTAATGTCAGATCCTAATCAATTTCCCCTTTCACTTTTAAAACACAGTGTATAATGACCTAATACCCGTTTTATGCTATTTTTGAAGTGACATGCAGCTAAAAAGTGTTGTATATACTTCCTTCTTTACACATTCACATCTAGGGATCTTTTGATATTAGAATTTTTTGACATGAAAATTTTTAATGGTAACGTCAATAATAATATATACACATTAATTATTATATAGAATGAGAATAAATGAGATAAATGGTATTATTTTTCCTCCCAAATAATGTAATGATTATCCCCGATTAATTACATCTATGTCATCTCATAATCATCCTCCTCAATCAATTCTCCGTACCAAAATTTAACAACTTTTTTTTTAACTTTTTAGAAAAATTGGATAACAATATTAATGACGTAACCACCATAAAGACAAACTATTATTCAATATATGTAAGGAAAAAAGAGGAAAATGAAATTTTATTTCAACTGTTATAAAAGAATTTGAAACAAACGACTATTTACAATTAGGGTTCATTTGGTTCAATAGATAAGATAAATAACCCAAGATAGATTAGACAAGATAATAATCTAGGAGTTAAATAGTATATTTGGATTGATGGATTAAGATAATTAGTAGTGTAAGATAATTTCATTTTTAATGTTTGGATTGTAAGATTAATAATAAAACATATTTCATCCGTCCCAAAAGACATTGCATACTTTTTTTATTGTTCTGTCCCACAAAAAATTTGCATATCTAAAAGTGAAAACTATTTATTAAATTCCACTCTCACAATACACATATAATATTCATAAAAATATATTTTTTATACATTTTTCTTAAATCGGGTGCCCAAAAGACACCGCAATATCTTCTGGAACGGAGGGAGTATTCAATTGACATTTTACCCTCTATATCATAAACAAAATTAAAGTAAATTGTGGTTCTCCTTTTCAATATAAGGAAAAATATTTTAGTAAAAATAAAAACAATGAATTATTAAAATAATATTATCTTTCGTTCATAAGATAATTGAATTTTAATTTTGAATTTTTGTCCATTAAACCAAACATCAAATTAGATAAGATAATTTAATTTATCTTAGGTTATTTAACGAAATAAATAATGTCAGAAAAATTAAATAAATATATTGATTCTATAATTAAACAAAAATTAAGATGAAGAATAAGATGTATAAATCATTTGAAAATTCTTTAAAGCATAAACTTGTTATACCATTTAATTTAATTTAATTAATATAATTGTAGAACAACTGAAATAAGGTTACAGACTCACAGATGGTCACTGATAATCGCATACATATAATCACCATAACTTCCACACTAAACCTCCCTCACTTCCACCGCCGCCGCCGGTGGTGCGGCCACCTTATCCTTGACTTCCGCCGCCGGTGGAGCAGCCACCTTATCCTTCACTTCAACTACCTTCTCCTTGACTTCCTCCTCCTTCGCCGCCGGCTTCTCCTTGGCGGCCTCCTCCTTCACCGCCGGTTTCTCCTCCTCGACCTGGAAGGCTTCGACCGGGAACGTGCGGGAAAGGCCGGCCGGAGTTTTGAAATGGATCTTACCGGAGGGCGGATCGTCGACGGATATTTCGGTGAGGGTGAGCCAGATGAGGAGCTCCTTCGCCTTGACGCCGGTGAGCTTTTTGATCCGGTTCGGCTCGACGTACGCCGTCACTTCGGTGGCGTACTGGACCGGTTTTCCGATCTTCACGAACTTGTGCTCGCACTTCTTCTTCTGTATCAGCCAAACGAAGCCGGTCTCCTTCACGTACCCGCATTCCACGATGTCCTTCAATGGCAGAAGGCCGTTGGGCAAATTCATCTCCGTGAGCAGGAATTTGGACTTCTCCTGGCAAATTGCGTCGCCACGGTACATCTCTGATGCGCTAGCTCTGATTTCATCTGTCACCAAAGACATCTTCTCTCTCTTTCTTTTTCACTCTCTCTCTCTCTCTCTCTCTCTCTCTTCTTTTATTTCTTCTTTTGGGTGGGATTTGAAGTGTTGATGAGTTTTGCAGTTGGGGTGGTGGTTAATATAAGTACGAGCCTAAGAGAGTTCCCTTCGTTTTCATGCTAATTTCGAATATGCCATTTGACATTTGTTGGTATGAGCACTTTCGTAACCGTCACCGGCATTTGGTAAAATACAAATCAAATCATTAATTTTTGGTACGAGAGTTACTCTTTTACTCTTTCTTTATTCAATAATGCAAGAGGAGTAATACATTAATAATTTTCTTATAATAATAATTTATTCTATTTTGGATTTGTCTCCATTTATGTTTAAAAAAAAAAACTCCCTCTGTTTTACTGTAAGTTGCTCATTTTGTCATTTTTGTCTGTCTCACTATATGTTGCTCATTTGATTTTTTACCTTTTTAAAAACTACTATTAACTTCTTTATTATTTTCAATACTTTTTACATTATTTTTATTATTTTTTCACTTTTCTCTATCACATCATATATACTTGTTGATAGAATTTACTGATTGTGTTTGTTTATGTGGCTTTACAACGAATTAATTCTACCAAACAATAATCTTAAGATTTTGTGTTCTTGGGGAGGAAGAAAAGAGAGTTTAGAGAGAGGAATATTGTAGTAGGCACTATATTGATTTTCAGAATTGTGTGAATAGTACAAGATAGATCTTATTTATAGGTGTGTGAGTGTGAGACGGCACCTTACGAGCCTACGTGGCTTCCAGTGTTGACGAGGGTTCCTTACCCTCGTCTCGATCTCTCACACTGTTTCCCTTATCACGCCTCGTCCTACTACTATGCCTTAGACTAGATGGGCCTCATTAAAAACCTCGCCGTAAACCACCCTTGTGGATAAACCGGACGGAGGGAAAAATAGCGCGCCATCGGGGTCCTATTGACTAACAGGTGAGCTCATGGGCGAGCTCCCAACGAGCTTTGGTGGGTCGGGCGAGCTCCCGAGCCTTGACCAGATTCCAGAGTATCGGGCGAGCTCTGGTGTACCCACAGACGGGCGAGCTCTGGACCTTCTCCAGCTCGGATGGGCTCTGGTGACCTGGCAAACCTTGGGGATTATTTCTGAAACTGACGTATTAGTTCGCCATATCAACAATACTATATCAATATTTTTATACATTTTTAATATTAGTGCCCAAAAGTTGTGAGCAACTTATAAGGGGACAGAGGAAATATATATTATGTAAATGATCCATATCCTAAAGTTTAGGAATTAAAGATTTGTAAGTACAATAACTTATCTTCAATTTGAACTTGGTCCACATGAATTACATATTTTTATATTGATCTTGCTATTTTGATAATGTTTTGATATTGACCCTTTCATAAACTTAAAAGATCAATTTTAAAATATGATACTGGTCATGTAAGTTTGTAAAAGAATCAAAATCAAAATATTTTTAAACTTACAAGATCTATATTAAAATATGTAATTCTTGTGGACCAAATTCAAAATCATTACAAGATATAGGACAACTAAAACTTTAATCCATAAATTTTGTGATGAACAACAATTTATTCTAAGTATTTTGAGATTTGATTGTTATAGAGATAAATAACATAAAATATTATATATAAACTAACACTAATGTATATAAAATAATACTATATATAAATTAACACCACATGTAGCATGTCACAGTAAATGAACTAGCATCATATTGTATATGAACTACCTACACACTAAAATATGTGCTACTGCATGAAATGAAATATATTGTGCACAAAATTATTATCGTAAGTATTGTTCTCTACCACCAAAAAAATATATATTCCCTTCGTCCTAATTTAGTATGACAAGAATTTTAATGAGATAGTTGTTTATTAATAATAAAAGGTGTAGAGTTGAGGGTATATTAATCCTTTTAACTTTATCATAACGAAGTTAGTGTATTAGTCCTTTTAACTTTAAAAAGTGGTGTTATGAAGATGATGTCTGATTTCCATTCCCACGGTAAAATAGTGAAAGGGTCTAAACCCCTCATTTATTGTTCTAATTCCAAAAAAATGGTGATAAAGATCTTGGGGTTTTTCATCGGATCTCCATTATAGGTTTCCTTCATAAAATAATTACTAAGACACTGGCAATCAAAATCAGCAAGGTGCTCCATGGAATAATATCAAAAAATCAATCAGTTTTTGTGGGAGGTAGACAAATACTTGATGGTATTGTGGTTTTGAATGAAACCATTGATGAAGTGAAAAAAAAAAAAATGAGTCTTCTATCTTTCAAAATTGATTTTTCCAAGGCTTATGATTGTGTTGGTTGGAATTTTCTTGAAGAGATGATGAGACAGTTCAATTTTTATGATGAATGGGTAAGATGGATTATGGAATGTGCCACATCAGCTGCGACCTCGATTTTGGTTAACGGTAGCCCCTTAGATAATTTTCATTTGGAAAGTGACTTGATACAAGACGATCCTTATCCATTTTTTATTCAGCTTGTAGTAGAGGATTGAGTTTACTTGTTGCTAAAGCAGTTAATATTGGGTTGTTGGATCCAACTTATATAGGCAATCAAAAGGTAGTCATCTCTCACCTCCAATATGTTGATGACACTATTTTGTTGTGTTCGCAGAAGACTAAAAATATTTTATCTTTGAAGTTTTTGCTAAAGAATTTCGAGATTTTATCGGGCATCAAAGTTAATTTTCAAAAATGTTGTCTATTTACATCGGGGTATTGTGTGTGAAATGGAATTAAAATTGGATTGTACAGTTGGGCAGACGCCTTTATCTTATCTCAGTCTTAATCTCAGCATTAATCATCGTTGTTTAGATTCTTGGATGAATCTGATTGACAAAATTCGAAGGACGATACCCTGTTGAAATGATAGACATGTCTTTCGGAGGCAGAACCACGTTAGTCCAATCTATTTTTTCTGTAATTTCGATCTACTGTCTTTTATTCTATAAAATTCTAAAAAAAGATCTCGAGTACTTTGGTGATGATATAATTGAATTTTTTTTTTTTGGAGGGGGAGAAAATGAGTCTAAAACACCTTGGGTTAGTTGGGAGGAAGTATGTATGGATAAAAATCTTGGGAGCTAAGGACGGATGATTTAGGAAAATCAATATAACCTTAGCTGGAAATGGATTTGGAGCTATCTGAATGAACATAATATGTTGTGGGTGAAGATAATTAGGTTACGTTTTGGGGGATTTGAGGTATTTAGAAAAATGAGGTTGTTTTATAATATGGGGCTCGAAAGTGGTGTCAAGAATGATCCGATCAGCGTCAGGATAGTGGAGGGATATTTGCTAACTTTATTTGGATAAGGAGGCAGGGGTACGAAGGAGGATCTTGAGTGTGTTGTTGGAAATTGAGCTAATATTTTTTTTCTAGACGGATCATAGGATAGGTGATGAGGTGTTGGGGTAAGTATAGTACTCCCTCCGTCCCAGAGGTGTTTTCACCTCTGGGATGACACAACTTTTAAGAAAAGTAAAGTGTTGTGTAAAGTTATATTATTAAAATAATTAGATTAGTTGGATTGTGAGGATAAAGTTAAAGTAATAGTTTCTATTTATAGGGTGTGAAAACAATTGTGGGACGGACGAAAAAGAAAAGCGTGAAAATAATTATGGGACGAAGGGAGTAGATTATTTAGAGTGAGTGTCTTACAAGAGGCAAAAGTTTGTGAGATAGGATTGTAGTGTTGGGACTTGGGGGTAAGTATAGTAGATTATTTAGAGTGAGTGTCTTACAAGAGACAAAATTTTGTGAGATAGGATTGTAGGGGGTAGGGATTGGATCTAGAATCTGAAATAAAAAAGGGAGTCAAGAGCAGACGAGTTGTATCATAAAATTTGTTCATATAATATTTTGCTAAAATTTAAATAGTTTTATTATAACAATAATAATGCATGATCATGTATGTTAATTGATTATCCACTACAACATAAATGACCTTATGTAATACTTTATTGTAACACTTTTAGTTTATGTAACACATTTTGGTAACATATTTCTAATTTATATATTATGTAACACTTTATATATAATACTTAAATGCAACACTTTTAAATTAGTAACACTTTTTAGGTAACACTTTTAGGTAACACTTTTACAAAGGTAACATATCTAGGTAACACTTTTTGGGTAACACTTTTATAAATGTAACACGTTATACGTAACACTTTAACATGTGTAATATATGTGTAACATATATATTTTTGTTACACTTGATATTATTATTTAAATATATATTTATATATATACTAATTATATAAAATCTACTCAATTGGTAACTATAAAATAAATATATTAGTCATATATAAACATGTCCCAGTGTATAACAATTTATTATATTCTTTATTAAATATCTTAATAAATAATTAATATATATATATATATTTACGAAACTTCATGTACATAAAATTTATCTATAATTTAAAATAATTTATTGCATAATAAATATATATTTTAATTATATAACTATAAACTATATATAATTTATATATTTTTAGATATAATTATATCATTAATAGATTTTAAGAATGAAATTTAGGCAGAACATAATTTGGTTCATTATGAAATAATATTTATCATTAATATGTGTCAATATTCACCATTGGTCAATTTAAAATATGAAGAAGAAAAAAAAATTGAAAAAATTGATAATGAGTTAAATAAAATTGATGTTCAAATTATATAATATATAATGGATTAGCTAAGATGGTAGGTGTTGGAAACTTAAATTCAAGAGGTACAAGGATCAAAAACCAGGAACTATAATTTTTTTTTTTTTACAAAGAGTGTTACCTATAGTTCATATGTAACATTTAATAGGTGTTACATATAAAACGTAACACTTTTTTTTAAAGTGATGCAAAAATTAAAAATAGTGTTACCTTAGACTTTAGGTTACACGGGCAAGTGCAACGCCCTAAAAGTGTTACCTATTTATAATAGATAAACACTTTATATATATTAAGTAATATTTTTTTGATATTACATAATGTCATTTATGTTGTAGTGATCACACATTAATTTAAACTTAACAATCATGAAAATATAACTCACACATTTTTCATTGAATTCCATCACGTTAATGGAATTTAAAAACCAAACATGTAAGTAAAGATAAACCCAGAATAGAAATAAATAAATCATACAACTCTTCAATCTCATTGTCATAAGTAAAGATAAATCATACAACATGTATTCTATTATACGTGTTTTACCTTTTAAATTTGTAACACGTTTTATTATGATAATTATAAGTTATTGATTATTTTTAACATTATATATATATATGTCATTTATATGGATAGCAGAACATAAAATATAATGTGTGTGATACACGTCACTAAATTCGAATAGACTTTGACCATGCCAACAAGAAGTTAAAATTAGGTATAAAAATTAATTCATATAAAGAAAAATATCTTATATAAGAAAATATAAAGCCAAATAAACCTATGGATAAATATTTTTTTAACCGAGTTCACATAATTTTATTTTCAAATATGTGAAGTTTTATTATTTAAAATTTAAGCATTTTCCTAAAACAATTATACCCCCTCCTATACATTACAATAACACTATAAAAAAAAAGACCATTTGAATCTACATTCACAAAACATCTACTAACATATATGCATCTTCAATCAATGAATGTCAAGAATAGTAAGCCTCATCTGAATTTCAATTAGATGTAAAAAAAATCAAATATCAATATTATGCATACTACTATCATTTAAAAAAAATTGATAAATAGTTACAGTGTATATATAAAACAATAATAATAAATATGTATAAAAACAATATTCGAAAAATTAAATTCATATAAATTCAAAATTACATAAATTTTCGTCATTAAATAAAATTTTGGAGCCCATACTACGCCTAGGTATCCCATGCATCATTCATGGAATTATTAGTGATCGAGGATTCTAGAGATAATTATTTATTGGTCATGACATGTGATTAAGTTATCATAATGCATGGAATATAATAAAGATGAAATTCATATTTTACTGTTTATACAAATTTATTACTATAAGTTGTACAATTTTTATGCTATGGGTTTCAACAAGTTTAATGTTGTATAATTCAATTTAATTTTTAATAAGGTACAAAATATACTGCTGAAAAGTCACATGTTGTTACTGAAAAGTGTATTGTTGAAAACACATTTTTTAATAATAATACGTGTGATTTTTCAAAAATAAATGATACTCCTTCCGTCGCATAATTGTTTTCACACTTTCCTTTTTTTCGTCCGTCCCATAATTGTTTTCACACCCTATAAATGGAAACTATTACTTTAATTTTATCTTCACAATATTCATATATTTACACAAAATGTCTTTTACATTCATTCTAACCAAACTTATTATTTTAATAATCTAATTTTATACATCACTCAATTTTTCTTAAAAATCGTATCATCTCAAATGTGAAAATACCTCAGGAACAAAGGGAGTATATTTTTTTAAAAATATACTTGAATTACATTGTGTAATTGATACATGCGATACATACAACTGATCTTTATGTAGTGTAATAATCATTTCACAAGCTAAAACCTACAAATAAATTATTACGGCAAGCATGCTCTGTTTTAAACGAGAAGTATAAAAATAATTTGACCTTAACCTTAACTTTCACGTGTTGAGTAAGAAACTTGGATTTGGACACCATTGACACCTACTTATAAAAAGTCAAAAATTTTAATATAAAAATATTATATGTATTAATTAATTATATAACAGAAAAATAGAAAAGGATGGGCAGTTATAAATCGAATTAAATGCACATCAGCACATTTAAAGAGGTGGTAATGTAGTTGGAAGGAGAGAGACAATAACTAATGTAATTTCTCTCGTGTAGTTGGCAGCTTGAAGAGAGAGGGTGCACCAATTTATGTGATGTGAGACACAGATATTTCAGATTTTATACTATATTTTATTGTGATTTCAGTTGACATTTTAGTACTCCCTCCATCCTAGGTATTTGTATTCTGGAATGGCAGACGTTTTAAGAAAAATATATTTTTTAAATAAAATAGCAGTGTATAGGTAAATGTGTGAAAAGTTTTGTGAGTGTGCATGCAAATCGATATTTTCCTTTTAAGTAGTGTGCAAATTGATTTGAAACAACCCAAAATAAAAAGTGTGCAAATTGATCTGGGACGGAGGGAGTACCATATAATTATGAGGTGTTTCGTAAAATTATAAACAATGGAAAATATATAAAAATGGAAAGAATATAAAATTAAAATTATATCTCCCAAATAGATGAATTATGATAAATTTATTTATTTTTAATAATTAAAATTAAATTGAGTCATTCTAAAAGTGCATTATGACTTTAATTATTATTTTTTACCTTCTAAAAGTCCCAAACGAATACCCAATTTGAAATATTGTACAATATATAAGATGGTGGTGTACATAAAATGACTCTGTCATAGCATTTGGGTCATATTTTAATTAAGGGGATATTTGGTTGGACACTTTTATAGTTGAGTAATAGTAATCAAAGTTATAATGTATGTTAGGAATGACTCTACTATTATAAAATGGTGTTCCCTAATGTATAGTTTGATGATTGGGTTATATGTCCGAGATTAGGATTTTGGTGATGGAAATTGTACTCTCTTTGTAAAACTTTTGGGTATTCCTTATGCCCTTCATTTATAAAATCTTTTTTATTGATAAAAAAAAAAAGGAATGACTCTACTATGACTTTGATTCCCAAAAATTAAGTAATCAACCATAGTTAAGCTATATGAGAACTATGACTTTCATTACATACCCTTTCCATTCTTATACCCTTTCCATTTCTTACAATTATACCAAACGGCCCCTTAAAAATATAATTGCATAGGAGCCTCATATATCGAGACACGCTCTTGTAAAATATTTCACGTGTGAAATATATTTAAAATAACATAAATTCAAGAAAATTTATAGATTAATTATGAATGAATTCATATTAAAATTCATAAATTCTAGACCTGTCAAATCAGGCGAAATTTTTTTTTTTTAAATGCGCTTGTTCTAAAATTTTCGCACCAAAATGATGTTTATATATTAATAAATGTGTTTTATTGCAAAGCAAAATACGGATTATTAATCCTTACAAAAATTAATTTTTTATCTTTAAGGTGAGTCTTTTGGTGCGAACTGGAGTAGCTACCTAAAAAAGTTGTCATGTTCTTGGAGTTTTCATCATAGTGCAAAACACTCATGATAAAAAAAAATTATAAGAAAAGAGATCGCACGGAAACATGTTTTTTTTTACGAAATTTTTTTTTTATTCGAAATCAATATGTAATTTGTGTAAATTTGTTGAACCATTTTGTATTTTTTCCTTTTAAATTCACACGGAAAAAGAAAAATTAAAATACAAGGTCTTTTCAATAGATTTTCTAAAAATATATACAAGTATATTAAATATATATTTATTTTTGTAATAACATATATTTCTTCAATTTATATTATTATATGCCTAAAAACATGTTAATGCAAGGGTAAAGTATATATATATTACTAGTTCATTGGATAAAAGGATGTTCCTTTTTAGTTTTAATTAAAATTTTGGATTTAAAATTTGAAATTTAACTTTTATTCTAATTAGGATTTTAAAGATAGATTTTTATAATACATGGTAAATTTAAAACCTATCCTACATAAAAACTTAACAAGAACTCAAATTTAATATTCTCTAAATTTAAAAATCACTAATTTCAAAATTAGATTTTAAAAATCATGTAAAACTCAAAAAGTACATTCTCTGAATGTTTGTTCCTTAGTGTAACTATAAAGATAAATATGTATTTTTTAATTTATTCATTCATTTAAATTTAAATATAATGTTTCATGTTTATATTAATTTGTCTATGTAATAACACATCATTCAATTTTCTACCTACGTTGTGAATCGATTTGTAAATAAAATAAAATTTTAAATTAATATACAAAATTTCTCGTTAAAAATTTAATTTATTGTTTAAAAAAATTCAGCAACCACCAAATTAATTACGGTGGAAACCATCCCACCAAGTCTACATATCCAAAATTCGAAGAACTTCCTCCATAAAAATCTAAGAGAGTGGATGATGTGAAATTTGTTTATAATAAAATTAATTTGTAAGTAATGTTTAATATTTAATATTTTAATGAAATAACTATTATCTTTTAATTAATATTAATTATTTAGTAAAAATAATTGTTGACAAGCGAACTAAAGTGAACTATTAAGGAAATATTAACAAAATAAATAACTTAACGCTAAGGAGCTCGCCAGGAGCTCGTCAAGTTGGCACCTTGCCACATCACCACCTTTGACCAGTCAACGCCACGAAGGAGGAGAGAGCTCAACCAGGAGCTCACCCATTTGCCCAGATGCCACGTCATCAGTACCTGACCAAGTGAACACTAGGGAGAGAAGGAGCTCGCAAGGGAGCTCGTTTGGAGCTCGCGTGGAGCTCGTCCAACACCAGAAGATAAGGCCCGATCTTACTACCATCACCACATCCCAGAGCAACACAAGGCAAGGGAGCTCGCCCAGTCTGAAATGAAGCCAATAGCTACGTAGGGAATTAGTAGTGATGTAGTAGGACAAAGCAGTGTAATTTGAGCATGGTAGTGAGTAATGACCGGTGTTAGGGACACTTGTCAGCACATTAGGCCAAATAAGCCCATTAAATATCACCTCATTACATGCAAACCTATAAATAGGTCTCTTGTAATCTCTCTCTAAGCTCATAATACACACAATACTTTCTCTCATTATTCAAACTCTCTCAAACTTATATCAAAGATTATTGTTTGGTAGAATCAGTAGTTTAATCAGCCACATAATATCCTAATTAAGAAATTCTACCAACAATAATGATTATTCTTAACCTCTAATTAAAATAATTAATATTATTCAATATAATAATTAATAGTCTCAAAATAAATTTTATAGTAAAACTTATTCAATCTATATTTTGCCAACAACCAAAGTCAATCAACACTAAGTTCATTAATCCATGATAATTTATTTATTCTATTTCTTTTCGATGTCAGATAACTCCCAAATTGCTAATGGAGGAGTACTATCGACTATGAATCATTATTACTCGCTCGTTACATAATTATTTTCAAAAAAAATTTATTCATTCCACAATTATTTTTTACATTCTATAAATAAAAATTAATTATTTTTATTCTTATAATATTCATATATTTACATAAAATATCATTACTTTTATATTAAATCCAACTAATCTCATTATTTTAATAATATAATTTTTCACATTATCCTACTTACCTTAAAAAGTGTGCACTCTCAAAGATAAAAATACATTTGGGACGGATGAAGTATTCTTTTTTATTTACTCTATTTTTATGATATAATTCATATGTAAAAAATAATATTAAACACTATTAATAAGGATAAATTATTATTTATTTTCATCACGAACTTTTATTACTCTCAATCAAACGGATCTAAATATTTTAGTTTTTTTATTATTGTTTAAATTTAAAAATTGTGTTGAGCATGGACCAGTCGATCGGTTTTTGACACCGTGAAGCATAGAACTTACCCATCAATTTGGCAACCATGAAAACTTGTAAACTCATTCTGATGAATATTAGTTGCTTATATTATAAATTAGTAGTATAGTAACCGCGTGTTACGCGAATTATTAAAAAATAATAATTAACAAAGTATAATATATTTTATAATTAAGATTTTTATCAGTTTAGATTTTGAAATATAGATAAATTATTGAACTAGGATCTATATTAAACACAAATTTAAAAGAAGGCAAACACTCAAATAGAAATTTCTACGGGTCAAAGATCCGTAGAAATATCCATTTTTGAAAATTCGCGGGTCTAAACTGGGTCGGGCCGAATTTGAGTATTTTTTCCAAAATTCGCGCAGATAGTGATTTTCGCTCCCAGGTATGTTACAGTCGGGGTAAATGCATGTTACTTTAAGGCAAAACGTGTGTTACAACCAGATTAAATGTTGTTTTCTACACATATTCATTTATTTTTTATAGAAGTAAATATTTTTCATGCAATGTAAAACATGTATATGTTACATTGTATGTGTAACACATATTTATTCTTAATAAAAATACATTTTATCCTATAGTAACACATATATGCTCATATAATAACACAAATTGAGGAACAAATATGTGTTACAATTAGAGTAAATATGTATTACTGTAAATTTATGTTACAATTGGAGTAAATTTGTGTTACTACAAATGTGTGTTACATCTAGAGTAAATGTGTGTTACTGCAAATGTATGTTACAATTAGAGTAAATGTGTGTTACTGCAAGATCAAATGTGTGTTACTGTATGCACAAACATTTATTTATCCTTATAAAAATATATATTATATAACATATATAAGGTATTAAATGATGTATTAAGTATATTAATAACATATTATTAACATAAATCAACAAAGAGAATAAAAAATAAATTAAGTAACACATATTTATACTTGCATAAATACATATTTTCTTTATAGGTACTTGAAAAGTACAAAAAATTAATTTTTTAAGAACTTGTAACACAGATTTTGCCTAATTGTAAATTGTAACATACCTGGGAGCGAAAAAACATATTATTAACATAAATCAACAAAGAAAATAAAAAATAAATTAAGTAACACATATTTATACTTTCAGAAATACATATTTTCTTTATAGTTACTTGAAAAGTACAAAAAATTAATTTTTTAAGAACTTGTAACACAGATTTTGCCTAATTGTAACACGTCTTTGCCTAAATTGTAACATACCTGGAAGCGAAAAAACCTGGAACTACAAGTTGCGCGAATTTTGGAAAAAAATGTCCAAATCTGACCCGACCCGGTTAAGATCCGCGAATTTTTAAAAAATGGATATTTCTACACAAGTGTTGCTCTTAAAAGAATGCTTAATTTCTTACATTCTTAATTTTAATTTTGAGAGTATATTATTTTTTAGATAAATTTTATTTGGAATAATTTCTGAATACATTTTTTTACCATTATTTTTAAATTAGTATAAAAATTTTACTTAATAGAGTAAAAAAAAAAAGTAGAATAATAAAGTTTTTTTCATTATTTACCAATTAAAAATAATAAACAGAAAATGTACTTATTTGCCCCATTTTATTTTTATTAGTTTCTATACCTGTGAACATCAATCATAATTTTCAAGATTATGAATTTAATATTATGTTTAAATTAAAAAATTAGATAGACAAAAACAAAAATTAAAAGATTTAATAGAATACAAATAGTTTGCAAACCTAAAAAAAAAGGAGATTTTCAATAAGCGGTAGTTGCACAATGGTTCAAAAAGTGATTATATTTACAAATTAGTTCAATGTTTGCACAGAAGTATAATTTTTTTCTGTAAAAAAGTTTTTTTTCTTTTTTTTGCACATAACCAATTTATTATTAATTTCAATTTTTTGAATCATTTTATAATTTTACCTATTAAGAATAATATGAAAATAAATAAATAGAAGTGATTTTCTACAATGAATAGAGTCAAAATCATGGATAGTCTACATTAAAAAATGTTGTATGAAATTAATTTAACACATTATTTTATTCTACAATTTTTGACACCATCAAATCGAATGAGCAATCGACACATCATTAAACATAACCCTCTAATTAGTATATATGTAGATTAGTGTAGTGCTCGCGTGTTACACAAGATTTTTTAGTAGGAAAATTATAAAATGGTTTACAAAATTAACACTAATTATAAATTAATTATGTGCAGAAAAAATATGCTTCTATGCAGGAAAAAGTTTTACTTTTATGTAAATATTGCGAACTAATTTGTAACTATAGTTAATTTTTTGAATCAAATGCAAATGTCACTTTTTAATATTTATATATAAATTATGCTATTAATTATTACATTAAATATAATATGCTCCTTCTGTATTGGAATAAGTTTCATACTTTTTTGAATTTGTGAAGTATTTTATTTTTTAAATATGAAGTTTATTATGAAACAGAGGGAGTATACATTTAGAATGATAATTATTATGTCAAATTTTTGTATTTTACATGTTCATGGCAATTCATATATCATTGTAAATTTTTAGAAGAATAAAAAAAAAAAAAAGAGTACAGTCTCTTGTGCACCAGTTACACGGTGCAATTCAAATTCATTTTTTAAAAGTTAAACAAAATACTACTGAAAAGTTACATATGTTATTATTGAAAAGTGTATCTTTCACAGTTTAACTTTTCAGTAATAACATGTGTAACTTTTCAGTAGTATTTTGTTTAACTTTTAAAAAATGAACTTGAGTTGCACCGTGTAATTGGTGCATACAAGACTAATCCATAAAAAAAATATTAGTCTTATGTGCACCAATTGCACCATGCAACTCAAGTGTATTTTTAAAAAGTTGCATTAATTATTACTGGAAAAATGTATCTCTAAATATACACTTTTTAGTAATAATGTGTTTGATTTTTTTGCAGTATTTTGTGAAACTTTTTAAAAATGCACTTGAGTTGCACGGTGCACTTAGGGTGTGTTTGCAAACTCTAAAAAGAGTGTAGAATCACTTTCTACACTTTTTTTAGAGCTTGCAAACAAGCCCTTAGTGCACAAAAGACTTACTCAAAGAAAATCTGTATTTAAGATAATTAAAAGGAAAAATTTGTAATTCAAATATACGTATAATTTATTAAAAATAGAGGTGATTTAATAATTATAAAATATGCGTACTTATTATATATGCATATTAATTAATTTAGGCATATATGTGTACTAAATTGATGTGATTATATACATATTATAATATGCGTACTAGTTATATTAGTTATATGTACATGCCTAAATTAATTACATGTCTAAATTAATTAGTACGTATATATTAATTATGTATGCCTAAATTAATTATATGCATATATTATATTAGTACGCATATATTAATTATACATACCTAAATTAATTATATATGCGTGCTAAATTTCAAGTTTAAATTATCCGAAACTAGGTGGGTTAACTCACCTGACTGCCGAGCTCCTCACTTGAGTGAGTGATCTGGAAGATATAAGGTTGATTTGGAGTGTTTGGAGATTTAGCGAACTAACTTGTAAAATTTTTTTTTTTTACCCAAAATGCAATGTGTTACGTTCTATGTCATAATATAGGCGATTCAATTAACAATTGTTATTGATTAATTTTGCATACATTGTAACCATAATTATAAAAAAATACATTATAATTCACAACTAATCAGAACTAACTTATTCAATTTTATCATACACTACAACTCCATTATTAATAAAACTCATAAATTATTAATTTGTAATTAGTATAATTTCAAAAATAAACCATTGACATAATTTTAAATCAATTGATCACATTATATAAAATATTTACTTTTAATAACTTCAATTATAATTGTAAACGAAATTTTAAAAATTATATTAAAACTATTTAATCAAATGAGCCAATTAGTCAAATTCTAACTAATTGGATAAACGATTTGATCAATTTTATCATACTCTAGTATCATTCCAAAATTAAACCATCAACATAATTTTAAATTAATTGACTTTTTTTTTAAATATAGAAACATTAACTTTTATTATCTTTAATTAAGATAACAATCTAAATTATAAAAAATACATTAAAATTATGAGTGATACTCCTGTGCACCCGAGTGCATAGTATGCATTCGGGTGCTTCACTACTGCCACACCATTAATGGTGGACGAAGCAGTTGAGTATAGATGTTCCATACAACCGTCTTCCGTCAGCTTAACCACCGCCTGCAACTATTGCTTTCGAAGCCCACTACAAGTCGCACAACCGCCGTCGGTCAACACAAGTCGTCCTCTGTCGCCGGATTTCCGTTCGTCGGAATCCGTCTTCATCGTCTGATTCGCCGCCGTGAGATCTGTTCGTCGTCCACACCAAACACACAGCAATCCTCCGCCACTGTTTCTCAATCTCCGATCGAAAGTAAATTCCGCCACAGCCTGCTCAACTGGAATCTGGATTCGATCGAGACAGCCACGTTCAAGCCTGCAATCTCTACCTGATCTCGCACAGCCCAATCGATGCCGGAAACTACTCTGCCAACAGCTTCGATGCCGCCCTCTGTTCGCCGTTAATTATCTCCGAAATTTTGTCCTATTCCTTTTGCCGCCGTCTGCGCATCTCTAACTGATTAATTTTGTGCTCCATTTATCATAATACCCGTAGAGCAAATCATAATACCCCAAGAACAAAATATAATACCCCATAACAATTAATAATACCCCAACAACAATTCTAAACAAGTACCCCAAGAACAACTTACAATACCCCAAGACCAACTCACAATACCCCAAGAACAAATTTAAGTAAATACCTCAAAACCAACTTATAATACCCTAAGAACAAGTCTAAGTAAATACCCCAATAACAATTATTAATACCCGAAGAACAAATAAAAATACCCCAAGAACAAATCACAATACCCCCAACTCACAATACCCCAATAACAAATTATAATACTCCAAGAACAATTCACAATACCCCAAGACCAACTCACAATACCCCAAGACCAACTCACAATACCCCAAGAACAAATTATAATACCTCGAACTAATAAAATCGCAACTTTTTTCCTTTTACGATTTCCCCCTTTTCCTCACGTATTTGACTATTAATTCCGGCGAGTTTGATTCTGGCGACATCATTTTCAAGATTCAAAAGACGAACTTTGATTTTCATGCAACGAAATGACATGGATTCGTGCAGTGGAAGTAGACGGCGGATTAAAAAGATTTCCGGCGACTACTACGAAGCTGTCTCCCTCTTCAATTCCAGCATGAAGAATGCCATTAATTCCGGTGAAGTGGGCTGTGACTTCGGAAATGGCAGCTGCAAAATAGGTGAGTGGTTGTGGACTTTCATTTGGCTTCATCTCTTGGATTACATCTGTATAATTTGGGCTTTAAATTAATTAAAATAGGAAAAAAATGCCCCAGGTTATATGCACCCATGCGTATTTGAAATAAATACCCCAATAACATTTCTCAATACCCAAAGAATAAATAAAAATACCCCAAGAACAAATAATAATACCCGAAGACAAAATAATTAATACCTCAATTGCCAAAAAAATACATAGTGCGGGGTGTAGTGTGTGTTTCTGGAAATAACAAATTACAACTAAAATTGAAGTAAAAATGCAAGTGCATAGTATGCACTTGCATGCACACAAGTTTTTGCGTAAAATTATTTAATCAAATTATCTGATTTAATCAAGCTTACCAAATAATAGATCCCGGGAGATATATCACAAATTTATTATGTGATAAAATTTCGGAAAAATTAGGCGTGATAACAATAATTATTTAAAAAATTACAATTACAAAAAAAAAAAAATCATCTAAACACATTACCCAAGCAATATCATCGGTCCATACATCACATTTAGAGAAACATATGTATTGAATATTAAAATAAAAATATATATTATACGCTGAGAAAAAAGCAACAAAGTCACCATTAATTAAAATTGTATGATATTACAATAAAGAAGATACTACTGACAAAGATCAAATTAAAACTTATATTCACAAATTCTCTAATATAAAATCATCTTTATAATATAATATGTGACTAATCTACTATCAATGAATTGAAATCGTCCTGCCCCGCCGTTAACCAAATTGCCACCATCTTAAAAAAGTCACAACGACGCCATTAAAATGCTCCTCTTCGTCTTTAGCCCTAAATCGACTACACCAAAAATAATAAACAAATTAACTTAAATACAAAGAGACACAAATCCAAATAAAAATGAAATATGGTAGAAAAATACCTCAATCAAATCACTATGAATCTCAATCAACGTAGCTTGATTTTTCTCCTTCTCCTTTTCTAAATTCAAAATTTTCTTAGCTGCACTTTTTCACTAAAAGCAATAATTTCCTGAATATAAACATTTACAGTTAATAGATAAAGTAGATATGTAAATATTACACGCGAGGAACATTGGATATGTCTGATAGATGATTGATGCAAAAGGAATGAAATGTAGTGTCATAACAGAGGAGTAAAAAATTGAGCTTTATAAACACTAATATAAATAAATGGATGATATGGATTAGAGGTTAAATGTTGGAGGGTTTAGATTAAAAATTAGGATATCATTGTATGAGATTTGAGTATTTTTTAAATAAAAACATTTTGGAGAGGTGGGGGATGATTCCCAAATAGAAGATATAATATATACTACATCAATCACATAAAAGGTTGCATATTTTTCTTTTTATGTCCCAAAAAAGTTTGCATATTTTCAAAATAGAAATATTTCTTTTAATCTCCATCCTCAAAATTTCTACCTTACAATCTCCATTCTGCACATTCTATTAACACAAAAACTTATATGAAACGTTTCACAGTGTGAAACGATACCATATTGTTAAATGGGTCATATCCATACCCATACCAGAATTTGCGGGTCACATACCCATGCCAAGATTCACGCCTTTACTCATGCATAATACCAGCAAATTTTGTTTGGATAGAAACATACCAAAATCTTGTCTGCATGGAAACATACCCATGCATAGTAACGATTCTTTTAAAAAAAATTTGCATGGAAATTTTGTTTGCATACATAATTTTTTTATTGTTATTTAATTAGAACATATATTATAAATAGTAAAAATAAATAAATAAGAAGTTAATTTTAAATAAGAAATACATTTTATCTTATAGTAACACATGTTCGCCCAAATAGTAATACAAATTGGGGAGCAAATATATGTTATTATTATAGCAAATGTGTGTTACAATCTTATAAAAAGTTGTTATTTTGCACATATTCATTTGTTTTTATAGAATAAACAGTTTTTAACATAATATAAGAGAAAAATCATGTGTTACTATAAGAAAACATATTGATTTTTCATAAATATTTATTTATTTGTATAGAAATAATTATTTTTTTATATAATAACACATATAAAATAATAAAAAAATGTATTACTATACGAATCAATATACCTAGATTTAATGGAATTATGATTAAATTAAAAAAACACATACTTATTCTTATAAAAGTACATTTACTCTCACAGTAATACGTATTTGCCCATATTGTAACACACATTTGCCCATATATTAACACAAATTGGGCGAGCTAATATATGTTACTATTAGAGCAAATGTGTGTTACAATCTTATAAAAAGTTGTTATTTTGCATATATTCATTTGTTTTTATAGAATAAATAGTTTTTAAATAATATAAGAGAAAAATCATGTGTGTTACTATAAGAAAACTTATTGGTTTTTCATAAATATTTATTTATTGGTATATAAATAATTATTTTTTATATAATAACACATATAAAATAGTAAAAAAATATATTAATATATGAATCAATATACCTAGATTTAAAAGAATGGTGACTAAATTAAAAAACATATACTTATTCTTATAAAAATACATTTTCTCTTACAGTAACACGCATTTGCCCATATTGTAACACAAATTGGGGGAGCAAATGTGTGTTACTATTAGAGCAAATGTGTGTTACAATCTTATGAAATGTTGTTCTTTATATATATATATTCATTTATTTTTATATAATAAATAATTTTTCATATAATACAAAAGCAATATGTGTGTTACTATAAGAAAATATATTATTTTCTCATAAGTATTTATGAAAAAATAATATTTTTTGTTACACTTATGAGAAAATAATATATTTTCTTATAGTAACACACATTTATTATTAGATTGTATGAAAAAATATTATTTCTACAAAAACAAATGAATATATGTAAAGAAAACAACATTTAATCTAATTGTAACACAAATTTTGCTTATTAGTAACATGCATTTGGTCAAATACTAACATACCTGGGAGCGAAAAAATCTGGAATCATAGTTACGAATATTTTTTTATAAAAAAGACCAAATCCAACCCGACCCGACCCGGTTAGAATCCGCGATTTTTTTTAAATTTACCCGTTTCACGTGAGTGTTACTCTTCTATTAATTCCTCTTTTTCTAAAATCTGTGTCCCCAAAAGTATTACAAACTTTTGAGGGATGGAGGTAGTACTATCTCTGTCTCAGCTCTACAAAGTGACATATTTTTAAAATAAAATTGTGGTTTATGAGTAAATATGTATATAGTTATGTGAATGTGCACACAATTCGACTTTTTTAATAGTATACAAATTTATGTGGGAAGTGTAAATAAGAAAACTCTGTAAATTTATGTAGAAAATGGAGAGTTTTATTTTTATATAGGGGCAATTACAAAGAGGGGCAATTTTTAAGGTTTATTACAAAGAGGGGCAAGTGTGCAATTTTTAGAATATTTGCATACTCATTATGAATGTATTTATAAATCGGTTCAAAATATTTGCTCAAATGAATAATTTTTTTTTATAGAAGAACAATTTTTTTTTTTTTGCACCGAATCAATTTATAATTAGTATTATTATTTAAATTATATTATAATTTTTTTAAAATAACATTAGTTGTTTTATTAAAAATTATTAATAGAAATCATGATGAAATTGATTCATACGATACAAACTCTGTCATGAGATTTTCAAAGGTTGTTTCTAAAACTTAAGCAATAGGTTTCAACTGACTAGATAAGTTAGCTCACTTATATTCTTTTTAGAAACAAATAGAAGAAAGATATAAGGTTTGCTTGAAGATATTTTTGAAGTATTTGAAGAACTAATTTTTAGCTACTAACATTAACCCATAAATAAAAAAAACAATGGGTTTCAACAGTCAACGATATTAAATCGGATTTTACAAACATTAATTGATACTTTATGGATTTGGTAAAGGGTTCAATGTTTTGATGTGGAATTTGGTGCTTTTCTTTATTTCTTCCTTCTTTATTCATTGTATTTATTGCATTATGCCACTCAAAATAAATTATGTCAAGTCATTTATTTCGATGTCACCTAAATTTCCCGCCAAAAAAATCGGGCAACAATATTAAAAAGAGTAAATTTCATGTGCACCAGTTACACGGTGCAACTCTGGTTCATTTTTAAAAAGTTAAACAGTTTATAACTGAAAAGTTAAATAGTTTATTACTGAAAAATATATCTTTCATAGTTTAACTTTTCTGTAATAAACTGTTTAATTTTTCAGTTATAAACTGTCTAACTTTTTAAAAATGAACTTGAGTTGCACCGTGTAATTGATGCATACAAGACTAATCCTATTAAAAATAGGACTAAATTTTATGTATTAAAACTTTTGTGCTTTAATTATAAATATGAATTTATGTGCGTTTAAAATATCAAAACCCAATACTGATATATGTTAATTTTGTGACTTTTTTGTGTGATATTAACATCTTCGGCTCCAATATATACATAAGTTTGCTCCCTCCGTTCCAACTATAAGTTGTTTATTTTGTCATTTTCGTTAATTTCACTATAAATCTTTCATTTGTTTTTTTGGAAACTACTAGTCACTTTTTTGTTATTATTTTCAATACTTTTTACACTATTCTTATTATTTTTTTTAACTTTTCTCCATCACATCACCTATGCTGTAACAATATATTATATTCTTCTTAATATTTATATCAAAAAGTAACGAACAACTTATAGTAGGACATATGGAGTATTTTTATTTACATGACACTCCGACATTAGACACTACAAAAATAATGTGTTTTGATGACCGCATTAGCGATTGCTTTTTGGTCGCTAATTAGGGTTGGCAACCAATTAGCGACCGTTTACCGATGGTCGTTAAAATACGAGTCTCAAATGTTACGATCATTTATAGCCGCAGTCGCCGATTTAGCAAGCACCAAGACGGTCACTGACTAGCTTGGATCTTGATTCGATCGGGTGCCATTTAGCAATCAAAATTGACGGTACCACTTTTTATTTAGCAACCATTTTAGGTTGTCGCTTAATTAATAATTAAACGAATATATAAATTATTTAATAAAATTGCCAACCTTCGATGGCGGTCGCGAAATATTAATTGAACAGCCGACCTCTGAGTTATTCGAAGGAGAATTGTTCCACTCGAACACTTGATTGTTTTGTTCATTTTTATGCATTTATTTGCATATAACTCCAAATTGAGTATATTTCTTTTTAAAATTCATCAATTAATTATTTTTTGTTCCTACTATGTTTATATATATATATTTCACCAAAATTAATATTTTATAAAATTAATATTTTACACAACTAAATTTTTTTAATTTGTTAGGTTTTTATGCATTTAATTATATATAAGTTCGAATTGAGTCATATATATTTTTTAAAAATCATCAAATTAATTCCTTCTTGTTTATAATTTGTTTAAACATTTATTTCGCCAAATTTTTTTAATATTTTGCACTACTAAAAATTTTAATTTATTAATTTTTTGTGCACTTAATTGTATATAAGTCCAAATTGAGTCATATTTAAAAAAAAATCATCAACTTAATGCCTTTTTGTTTTTGTAATTCATTTATATAGATATTTTACTATTTTTTATTTTGTAAATATAATATTTTACACTACAATTTTTTTTGTTCAATTTTATGCATTTAATTGTATATAAGTTCCTTTTGAGTCACGTTTTTTTAATTCACCAATTAATTCATTTTTGCTTCCAAATTGTGTGTATGTGTGTATATATTTATATATTTTTTGTTAATTTTTTATTTTATAAATTTAATATTTTGCAACTATTAAATATTTTTAATTTGTAATTGAACTTCTTTTAATCCTCACCATCAAAATCGCATCATCCACTTCATCATCTTCCCCTTCTCCCTCCTCCCCTTCTCCTTCTCCTTCCCCTTCATCTTCCTCTTCATTCTCAATAATTAATCTGCAGCTACTAAATTCACAATAAGATTGACATCTACTTCAAGGACCACTGTTTGAGTCTCTTGCACCTCAATTTGAAATAAATCTTGAGGTTGTGTAGTGTTTTTTTTTAGATGAAATAGAAATTTTCACCAAAGATCTTGTCTTAACCTTGTATCTGTCCATCGATCCATAAACACAATAGGACGAAAATAGAACTGTCTTAACTCTTCTTAGGATTTTGAGGTGTCTTTGGTCTTACCTTCTGCATTCAAGATCGTGTGGAACAAATTATCAAACACATTCTTCTCTATATGTATCACATCCAAGTTGTGTCTAATCAATAATTTTCTTCAATAAGGTGAGTCCCAGAAGATGCTCTTCTTGATAGCCTTCTTCTGAACTTTATTCTTATCTTTTCTATGATCAAAGGGTTTGTACTTAGGGTGACTGCACATTCTACATCGATTAATGCTCTAATCATGACCCCAAAACAGTATACAACCGTTTGTATAACAATCAATCTTCTCAAAATATAAACTTATATCCTTCAAGAGTCTCTTATTTTGATAGATATTTTATAGTGTTGTCCGTTTGAAAATTTTTGCAAATTCATTGAAGACTTTTTGACTCATTTTGCTTTCAGTTTTGATGGATAACATGTGAGTATTGAATGGAAACTGAGTCTCAATCACAACCAGGAAATAAACTTTGATCGGCGCTTTTGAGCATATCAAAAAGTTCCTTCGAACGAGAATTTGGTTCCTCCTTCCATGGATGTATGATAATTACCCAAAATAGACTCATTAATCATCATTTGATACTTGTAGAATTCATCTTCCTCATTCACCGGTGGTTCAAATTTAGAATGCAGATTATAGCTTGAACCTCCAACCTCTAATCTCTCACCTTTAGCACTACTCTATTGATGATAAAATGTCACCACTATCTCAATATCTAAATTCCACCGTTTTTCACCGTGATTGGTCCAATTTTAATAAAATGGAACAAAATCGTCCATTACAAGATGAGTTTTAACATCACCATTGCTCAAGAATCTATTATTACTGTACTTTTTACGTTTTACACAGATATTTGATTCGGCCACAATGATCTAGCAATACAGATGATAAGAGACAAACTCAATAAACTCATTAATTTTCTAGCAAAATTCAAAATTGACCAATCCTTGTATTATACGAGGCATTGTGTACATCCAACCACGATCAGAAAATTTTATTTGTTTCAAATTAAGAATATATCTTATATTTTAATTATAAAAAAATTCGACATAGTTTTAACTATTAACAGAGATATCTATTTTTTAACGCAAACTCAATATAATCATATATCAATCACTAAATTTATCAAATATATGTAATTCACATGCAAATTCAAATAAATTTGGACATAATCTCTACTAAAAGAGGCATATCCATATTTATTTTTAACATAAACAAAATATAACAAAATATACAACAAAAACCACGCTAAATTTATCAAATAAATAAATAAATAATAATAGATTACACTAATCTAATTTTTTTAATCAAAAACTAAATTACATATGCAACAAGAGATTTGAAAGATAAAATTGAAGCAACTAGCACAATGTGACAATAGACCCTTAAGATTGCAATCAACACTTCAAAACAACACTCGTCTGAATTTGACATATTTTCTTTTAGCTCATTATCCATATTTTTCTTTGAAAAAATGTGAGAATAAAGTGTAGAATCTGATCTATATTCAGGAATTAACGATCGAATTTAAGATGATCGCTAAAGTCGATCGCTAAAACACATTATAGTGACAATATCATAGAGCAATGTGTTTACTTTTAATAAACACTATTATTTTTAAAATTTGTACCAAAAAATCGACATTCTTTTTATTTTTGTGAAGAATAATCCATAAAATAAACTAATTCTCAAAATTTGTTAAACACCTACTCTTGTAATTAACGTTATTCCCTCGTACATACTTTATACGGTATAAAATAAAATTATACTCTATCAAAATTTTATACTCCATTTATAAAATAATTGACATTTCAATTTTTTTTTCTCATATTTTTATCCCATGTTAATCTAAGTTTTCTTGACGCGCCTTTTTATTTTAGGTAATAATAATAGCTTATGTGACTTCATAATGTTTAAGTAATGTAAGTTCTAAATTTCTATTTACGAGTGTAGATTATTTTTAAATAATAAAAAAATAAAACACATTTTGTGAACAAATAAAAAGAAAAAGTAAAAAATAATTATATGGGTGAAAGGAGTATTTATTTTTTATATTTTTTTTTACATCCTACATATGATAATAATTTATGTTGGACCACCTCACAAAAATGAGTTCGTAAAAATTAAACTTCATTTATTCATTATTGTTAAAAAATGGATGGATTTGGACCTTATACATGGGTTCAATATGATATGTACTACAGTCTCAAACAAGAGAACAAATTTTGACTTATGTAATTTAAATATTAAATAAATTAAAAGTATAAATATTAGTCTATACATTCAAAAATATAACCATAAAAAATGTTTCTAAAATAATTTGAGAATATTAAAAAACATATAAGAACATACATAGGATGGTCTCTAGTGTAATATACATATAAAATATAAAGTTATTTTAAGAAACATATTTAAAAAATGAAACATTTATATATTAAAAATTTAATATTTCTATAAAACATGATAGCAGTCTTACATTGATCGCACACAAAAAATATCTTCTCCTAAATGAAGGGAAATGATATAGAGGCATAGAGTCAACAAGCGTGCAAAAAAAATGTTCCTCCCCCACAATTTAAATTTCACACATTTTATAAAAAAATTCACACTAGAAAAAATTAAATACTTTTTATAATACCTATTTTATTTTAAAATACTCTACATTCATTAGTTTAAAAAATTAATAACTTTTTTTTTAAATAGTGTCCATCAAAGTGTGAAGTATAATTTAAAACCTAGGGAGTATTTTACATATAATTTGTCTTTTAAAGTTGATACTTCTTCTATTCATGAAAATTATGTTCGCAGGAGTATTGCGGAGTCTACGTAATAAAATGATGGTTTAATTGTAATAATCAAGTGATAAAGTGAACTTTTTCTTTATCGGTAATATTAGTTGTTAGTAGTTAGAAGTTACTTCACCAAGCCTCCTTACACCCCAAGAATATCTCCAAGTCCACCTTTATATCTCCCTCCTAATTCGTTCCCAAAGGAAATCGAACACAAGTCACTCACTCAAGTGAAGAGCTTGGTGGCCAGGTGAACTAACTCTCCTGGTTATAAAGAGAACTTTTATAAAGAGAATTAGTAGATTTTGTGTGAATAGATGAATAAAGCAAGTGAACACATTTTCTTATGGATAGAAAACATACAATGTATCAAATGTATAATGTATCACTTTTTAGTTTGTCTCTCTTTACATTTATTTGAAAGAACAATCTCTTGTGCACTTGGTATAGATGCTGTCATTCAATAGTTAAGATTATTTATATTGAAAAATATAGAGTGACTATATTGAAAAGTGTAAATTGATTATACAAAAAATTTATATTGTTATTGATTTTTAATGATCTAAATGTTTCTGTGTGAATAGTTTCAGTTCTAACTATTGAGTAAGTGCACCATCCAAATGATGTGAAACCTCCGCTAATTGAAAAACTATACTATAATTTACCTTAGAAGTGATATTCTTTATACCACGTAGTTAGCTTCACACTTTGGATGAACACATATTACGAAATATGTTTGATTGCAAAATTAATTTTACGTTTCGTATAAAATTGAAAACTTGTGAGCCATAAATTTATGGAGGATATACTCCCTCCGTTTGTCATTTTCGTTCGTCCCACTATATGTTGCTAATTTACTTTTTTTACCTTTTTTGAAAACTACTATTTATTTTTTTATTATTATTTTCAATATTTTTTTACAATATTTCCTTTACTTTTTCATTTTTTTCCATCACATCACTTATATTTTTTTACTTTTTTCATCACATCACTTATATTTTTTCATTTTTACCTTAATCTCAATGCCCAAAAACAACAAGCAACTTATAGGAGGACGGATTGAGTATCAATTAAGAATATGGTGTTAAATGGAGTAAAACTAATTCCCGTACCAAAACAAAAGTAACATTTATATTGAAAAGTAATATCAATTTGAGTCAAAACTTATTTATTTGGAGAAATGTATTAATTTGTAGTTGTCATCGAACTCCTCAGTTGAATGAATGATCTGTGTTCGATTTTCTTTGGGAACGAATTAAGGGAGATATAAGGTTGACTTGGAGTATTTTGGAGACTTGACGAAATAACTTATAATCCCTCCGTCCCAACATTTTCTTCATAGGTGGAGTTTCACGCATATTAAGAAAAAGTAAGTATGTGAGTGTGAAGTTAAATAATAAAATATAAAAAGTGTACTTTGTTGACTTTTGTGAGTGTAAGTTGTTTCCTTTTTTGGGGTGTAAAGAAAAAGTTGGGACATCCATATAAGGAAAGTGTGAAATTTATCTTGGGAATTAGCTACTAATATTATCGACAAAATAAAAAAAAATGGTCGCACGTATGAACTCTGCTGGTAAGAATAAGTGATGTACAACAACTCACCCCATAAATGCAATTAATAAATATAAAAACTAAATTACAATATTTCAAACACAAGGATGGCCACAATTAATACGATAGAATAATAAATTATTAAAGGATTCATCTGCTAGCCGACGCCAACATTTATTGACCTCCCTCTCAAATTAAACCAATATGACCATCAGCCCACCACATTAATATAAGCTCGCTCTCTCTCTCTCTCTCCACTTTTTTTCTACTCCTTTCGTGCCCAATTTTACAAATGTTCAATTTTTATGTTTGAGTATACTTAAACTTAAAAAATATTCTAAATTATACTCCTTCCGTTCATAATAATTGGACTATTTTTGTTGTGCACGGTTATTAAGAAAAAATAGATGTGATATGTAAAAGTGAGAGTATTGGTATTAAAAAAAATATTTGTTTATTAAAAAAGTATTTGATGTGATGTGTAAAAGTGAGTGTATGTGTATTTAAAATGAAAATAATAATTGTAATATTTTTATTTTAAGTAAGTGGACTATTTATTGTGGAGAGACGTTTAATGCAACATGGACAATTTATCGTGGACGGATGGAGTAATAACTAATACCTTAAAAATAATCGATAATACCGCAAGTATAAAAAGAAATATCGTCAAATTACCGTGTATTCTGAAATATCAAAATTAAAGTTAAAATTGAGCTTAAAATTCAATGAATATGTATGCAAGAATTTTTGTTAAAAAGATTGATGTATTATGAGATTATTATGGGTGTATATATGAATAAGTTCTTGTTTGTGATGATGATTTGAAAATAATATTTTTAAATTTTTTGAAAGAAAATAGATTTCGGGAGTATAATATTGAAAAAAAATTACAAAGATTATTTTTTGATTAAACGAGTATTAATTTGAGTATAATATTTAGATTATTCCTAATTTTAGTAAGATATTATTTTATATTTTTTAATATACAGTAAGCCATAACTTTTATGTGCTTCAGGGACCGTGGTCCGTGGAGGGTAGGTTGTGGCTACAAGATAAAAAAAAAAATCAAAAATGAAAATGGGAAAGGGTCGACGACCCGGGCTGTGTCACCGCATGCCTCTCAAATTTGGGGGGCCAATCATTTGTTGAAATATGTTAACTCTTGATTGGTCCCCATATTTTATATATATTATATTTTATCTTAAAAATTACTAATTAAAAAAAATAAAAAATATATTAAAATTTATAATTTTTCATTCTCTATAAATAGAGACCACTCTTAATATATTTTGGAGCACATTAAAAATCTTTTTTTTTTTTTTCATAACTTCTCTTCATCTTTAATGACAGATCAAAATAATCCATATATATTTTCTTAATTTTGAAGATTATCCCAACTTCCAAAATTATTCAAACACTCAAAATTATTCAAACTCTCAAAATTTTCTACATTTGGCAAAAATTTGGTGATTGTAATTGAATCAAGTTTGTAATTTTCATCTTATGCATTTTTAGTTTTATTTTCATCACATGTTCCAAATGAATCAAATTTTAATTTTAATTTTGTACGGTAATTTTTTTTTATGTTAATTAAAAATTATTAGTAAAAAATATATTTATTAATTTAATTTAAAAGAAAAAATAATTATTGATAATATATAATAAATAAAATAATATAATATTAATTGACCTAGATTGAAGGGATTGCTGATAAAAGTAAAAAAAATAGATATATAATAGATTGTGTAGGTGGATGATAGAAAAATAATATTTAATTGAGTGACCTAGTTTGCACATGTTGCTGATAACCTTGGTCTTATACTAAGATCACGGGTTAAAATCATTATCTGACTTTTTAGAAAAGCATATATAGTTCATCGATGGCGTTCATTATTTGCTTTATAAGCAAGACATGCTTGTCAAATAAATGAAAACTTTGTTTTAGTTTCATATGTATGCATGGGATGAACATGTGACTCAAGTATATATTTTAAAAGTCACTCTTAATATAATTGAAAAATTATTAATATTTTTACTGAAAATTTAATCCTTATTAAATTGCAACATGAATGATTATTCAGTAAAAAATAATGATAAATTTTCAATTCTAATAAAATAACTTTTTGAAATATACTTATACATCTAATGTATAAAAGAAACTTAATTTTTTTAAAACAAAATTATATGCCTAATCTTACTTTTTAAAACTAAGTACTAATGATTGACTGATACACATGATTAACTAAAGAAGGTGTGCATTGGTCAAGGATATTAGAAAGTTAACGGACTTGGATCCCCTCCTGTACATAAGGATCCTGTGCAGGAGGGGATCCTTGGATCACACACACATACGCACGGGTATGTGTGATCCAAGGGTCCTCCTCCTGTACATGACCCTCTTCATCCAAGTTAAAAGTCCCTAATGAGGAGCTACATTGAATAATAATAATAATAATAATTTTTAAAAAAACACTTCATGATATTTCGAATACTTGGCGAAAAAATCAAGTATTTTTCATAAATAAGTGTGTATTATGTGATGTCTTGGTGGATTGTATAATTTCAGTTCATATTTGTGAGATTGTCAAAAAAAAATTTATACTTGAGTTGGGTACCTTTCTATGTTATAAAGTCGTTGTTGTTGTTGTTGTTGTTGTTGTTGTTGTTGTTGTTGGTGGTGGTGGTGGTATTACATTAATAATAATAATAAATTATAAAATGGTTCATAAACTTGACACTTATTACAAATCAGTTCTATGTAGACAAAGAATATTTTTGTGTAGGAAAAAATTATACTTTTATACAAATATTATAAATTAATTTATAAATATAGTCATTTTTTTGAACCAATATTCAAATGTCCATAATAATAATAGTGCAAGAATAAAGTCTCATTGACATGCAATCAAGAAATGATGTACACAAGTATTGTTTTTTATTAAAAGCAATTTTTGGGATCTTCTCAAGATTGCCAGATTCTTCGATTCATTTGTTACGTTTAATTTTCATCATATTCTATATAAAATGGAGGGTGGAGGAATTGAGCCGCCCTACTTTTTTTTCAAGAGAAAAATACTACCATTCACATACGTGGTGGATAGGATGACCGTCAAAACGGAGGGTGGAGGAATCATAACTTTTCGGAGGGTGGGGGAGAAATTCTCATCAAATCGATTCTTAGTGCGGTGTCTACCTATGCTATATCGGTGTTCAGGATCCCCAACTATATCTTCCACAATATGGAAATGATCATAACCAATTTCTTGTGGAATGATCGAGGGGACAATGGGGCATGTCATGGAGAAAATGGAAAGACATGTGTAATAACAATTCTTGTGAAATAATAAAATATTATTAACACTAAATGATATACAAATGTAATTTCTTGAATTTTTTGTTCTCTTTCTAACTTGATCCTCTGATTCTTCTTCGACTTTGACTTGTAACACTTATCCAAGGACAGTGAAGTCTTGTTTTAGATTGAACATTAGTTTGTGGAAGATTTTGGTGAAGAACGTCTCAGATTTGGTGAAGAACGGTCTTTAAGTCTTAAGGTTTTGATTTGAGCTTGAAACGTTGGATCGGAGGGATTTGACCACTTGCTCCTGGATTGAAGTGCGTTTGTGGATGAACTTGATGAAGAACGGTTGAAGACGGCGATGAACGCTTGAAGTCTTCAAAGTGTTCTTTGGTTGGAAACGTGTGATCAAAGGGATACAACTCCATGTTTCTGATTGAAGGATGAATTTGGCGAAGAACGCTTGTTGATCTTCAAAGTGTTCTTCAAGAAAAACATTTGATCGGAGGGATTTGGCCCCTTGATCTTGGATCAAATGGTGTTTCTGGATGACGTTTGATGAAGAACGGTTGAATCTTCAAGAACTGCTTCAGATTTGTTGAAGAACGGCTTGAATCTTCGAGGAACTGGATCGTTGGATCTTCTTAGCTCGCAGTCTGCTCGTTGAGAGGATGTTGATGCTTGCTCGTTCGTTCGTCTTTGTTTTTGTGTGTTGGAATGTATGAACTTGACCCCTATTTATAGGTTTGGAAGTTTAAAACATCCATATCCGGCGTGACATATGGCGCGATCTGGGCCGTTGATGTCATTGTAATAAATAGGTTTAATGATCAAATTTTTAACCCAAGCCTTTTTCCTACAATTAATAAAAACCAAAATATCATAATTTTTTCTCACTCTATCTATCATTGCGAAAACACTATTAACCAATTTTTAACCCAAGCCTTTACCTCGAGCCTACGAGTGTAAACGTGAGGATAATCTCAAAACCCTTTAGAGATAATGAATTTGGTAGAGCAAACCGAATAAACAGCAGTAACCAATCAAAATTGGACAGCTATCCTATGAAACAATCCATTGCCTTCGGAAAAAATAATAAAAAAAAATAGGTAAATTGTAGTTTGACGAATTTTCGTGAGGAATGGAAATCAAAGGATCTAGTGGAGATTTTTTCAAGATATGGCCAAGTGAAAGACGTTGTGGTACCTGAAAAACGAAACAAAATGGGATGGAAATACGCATTCGCAAGGTTCCAGAATTGCTCTTCGAAGTATGAGCTTGAGAAAAAATTGGATAGCATATGGATTGGTAGCTACAAACTCAGGGTTAATCCCTCCAGGTTTAATAAGCAGATCGATAAAGTGACAGCAAGAATTCAAAATGTGGGCAGAGTACCTAATTCGGGAATGGTTAAAGAAAACATAAGGTTTGTTGATGTGTTGAAGGCAGCTAAACCAAGTGCGAACTTAATAACCACGAAGGATCCAGTCATGATATCTACCAAAATGGGCATGAAGGGTTCAGATTCTAATCAGGTTCGATTAATTGGTTTTACAAGAAAATACATCATGGGGAAAAATGATTGTAAATGGTTAAGCAAGGCAATAGTAGGTATTGCCAAAAATCCCAAAGGATGGCTAGATGCAAAAAAGGAATTACAAGATCTTGGATACGGTGATTTAAATGTTAGTCTCCTGAACGACGAGATGTGGCTAGTCTCTGGCAACGACTTATCAAGAGAACCCCCTTTTATACTGGAAGAAGAGTCTTGGCTTAAAGAAAAATTCATAAGTTGGCAACCTTGGGAGTTTTATGATGGAATCACTGTAAGAACTTCCTGGGTTCAGATAATTGGAATCCCACTCAATTTATGGAATGAGTCTTTCTTGCAATGGGTTTTGGCAGAAGAGAGAACAATTGTCGAAGTCGATCAGTCAACTAGTCAGAGGCAGAATCTGTCAATAGCAAGGGTAAAATTGAGGACGGAAACCTGCAAGCTTATACAAAACACTACAATGCCAATTTGATTCATGGAAGTTTGATGTTTCAGTTTCAGAAGTGACTGAACCATATATTGAAATCTTCGGGAAACAGGGATTTGGAACGGTGACACAAGGGTGCACCTTCAAAGTTGCACCGGAAAGTGAATCCGACTCATCGGAATCCAGTTCAACCAAAGTGGATGAATCGATCATGGTTAATTTAGAAACCGAACCAATTCTTGGGGAGAAAGTGGCAATTAATTGTGCAATTAATTCTGATTTGAAACTTTTTGAAAAATTGGAAGATGAGAATGTAGAGGATGAGAGAGATAATACCAAGAAGCCAATTATGATCTATCCATCTTCCGAGAAATTATATCTGGAACTTAGCGGCACGAGGAATATGGAGTAATTGAAAAGTGGAAATGAGATTTTGAATAATGACGTTGAAAATACAAAAACCTTGAGTCCAACAGTTTCGGCCTAACGCCAGGCTCTTAATTTGATTCTAAACTACAGCCCAAGAGTTCTGAAAACAAATTTGCCATGCTATAGCCCAACACTTCTAGAAAATAAAAGGTCTGATAAGAATTCCATTGTGGTATCTACCCAGAATAAACCCAACCCTAGATTTCTTCCAGAAGGGGATGTTTTAGCTGTGGAATCAAATCGTGGGAGTTCAATTTGCAAGGTGTTGTGGGAGCAATAATTAAATAAAAATATGGGCTCAAACCCATAAATTATTATAAGAGGTCCAAACTCAATATTGCAAAGCAAGGTACATGTCGACGAGCACGAGCAAGGTATATGTCGACGAGTACGAGCAAGGTACATGTCGACGAGCCTGAGCAAAGTACATGTCGACGAGCCCGAGCAAGGTACATATCAACGAGAACGAACAAAGTACATGTCGACGAACACAAGCATACTCTAAGTCAACACACCGAGAGCAATTACATCAATCACGCCAAATGTGTAGCATAATTAGCGCCTATTAGAGGCCACACATGGAAGCTGTTATTAATTATGGAAGACTTTCAATAATGACTTTTGTAACGATTTAGTTGACCATCAGAGAGTAAATGAGCACGTGTCATGTTTAGATTTCTCTATAAATACGGCTCTAGGGCCATCATTGTAAGGATTCGAACCTTTACACAATCAATAGACTTTACTTATGTCCCAGCTCTTGCAATATAAGACCTGGGCAAATCTCGGCGTTCTTTACGTATTTCCGCACATTTATTTGAGTATTATTCACATTATTTGTTATCCTGATCCAAGCCACATACGAAATAATTCTGGTAATAACAATTGGCGCTAGAAGGAGGGTAAATCTCCAAATCTTCATCGCGGATTTTGAAGTTCATCTTCAAATCTTCAAGTTTGAAACCCAGATTTTGAAGTTAATCTTCAAATCTTCAAACAACTTTCCAAGAATATCATCAAGATTCTCAGGAATATGACAAAATCAAAGGCTGCTACCATTTCACGTAACTTTTTGCCCAACACTTCTGCTGGATACTCAATGGTACCTCCGAAGGGGAATCTGACTACTGGAAATGCATTCACCCCAAACCATGCCCCAGTGGCTGAGCATGCTCAGTCCACGCCTGGGCATCGGACAAGGGAATTGATACATATTCCGATGCAAAACTTTGAGTCTCCTGAACAAGTGGACTCATACGTTCGGCAGCTCCGGTAAAAAGCGAAAGAAATGAAAGCAGCAATGAGCTCATCCTCTGCTCCCAAGAAAAATTATAATTTCCATCAGCATAAAAGGAGAAGGGTGAAGGAGCACCAGGGGGAAAGTCAGGTGCAAACAACTGAAACTGAATCTCGCTCGGTTTTCAACCGACTTGGTTCGAATCATTCCAAGAGGTCTTCCTCATGGCCTGCTAACCGGGAAGTACCACATATTTCTTCACTTCCAAAATCATTGACGAGATCTTCTAACTACACTCCTATGCAAACCTCTTATTCAAGAGGGATAGATTCTGGTAACTCGTCCAGACAACAAATGAATTTTGCACAAAGCATGTTGCTAAGACGCTACCAGCCCCGAATTTCGGTCCATGATCGATTGGGCCCAGGGGGTTTTCCTTAATATGCTCTTAGAGAACCTGCTGTTGAGATGGTGAGACCTGTAGTTGTGCAAGACAACCCGCAATCCCTCCTCCATACCTTACAAAAAAGACTAGCTGGGGTAGAGGGTAAGGTTGAATCGAGGGGCAAGCACTCTTAACGTTTAAGCTCGGACAATGAGCCATTGACCATCGAGCTGGAAGAGGCACCCGTGCAGTCAAAGATAATTCCTTTTCAAGCACCCCTCTATGAGGGAAAGACTGATCCGGAGACACATCTCTCTAAATACAGAATTTACATGACATGCCGAGGTGCAACGGATGCAACAAAGTGTCGTCAATTCCCTCTCACTCTGGGTGAATTAGCCTATAAATGGTACGTGAATCTTGCTCCCCATACCATCCATAGCTTCTCTGAGCTGGGGGAGAAATTTGTATCATACTTTGCTGCAAAAATCAACAAGCCAGAAAGTCGCCATCGGTTGATGAGAGTTCGACAACAAAAGAATGAGGGGGACGAACAATACATTGATAGAATTGATGAGATCATCCTCAGTGGTGAGCCTGTCAGCGACGAGCTCGCACTTCATTCTCTGCTTGGAGGATTTAGAGGAGACTCCCCTATATTCCACAGTCTAACCAAAGACCTCCCAACAACATATGCAGAATACAGGAGACGGGTAGGCGAGCTCATCAATCGTAAGAATTTATTGGCCCAGGGATTGGGAGAGGTAAAAGTGGAGGAGAAACAAGAGAAATCATCTCCATTCAAAAAGAAAATGGAGATCGAGCATCAAAGACCTCAAGCACGTTCAAAAGATTCAACACTGGAGAGAAAGTAAGTATTGTTACAAAATTCAATCAAACTCCAGCATACATCTTCAACGCTATAAAAGACAAGAATATGCTTGAATCTCCTCGTCCACTACGGAATGTGCCAAGTCAGCCCGATGACAAAAGATTTTGCTCCTATCACGATAGCCCTGGTCATAATACAAGCAGATGTCATGATCTCCTTGGACAGCTATGGAAGTTGTCCAAGGAAGGGAGGTTGAACGAATTTGTCAAGCGGCCGACACCTAGGCAGGATAATACTGATCAAGGTCCTTTGAAGAGAGGACGAGGAAACTGATTTCCACCTTACCGAAAACTAGTTTTGCACATCTAAAGGTTGAAGATGATGATTTTTCGGAGAGGAACCTCCAATTGACCTGGGGCATGTGCACATGCTAAAGTCGAATAGTAAGAAGAAAATACTTCAGCTCTAAGGTCAAGATTAGAAAATTCAGAGTAGAGGATTTTATGTTCAATAAGATGTTAAACTTCCATTTTGTAAAGCCCTGGGGGCATGTACATATATTGTTATATATGAATAAGAAGTCTTTGATCTTTACAAAATTATTGTGAACACACCTCGCGCAAGCTTCAGGTGGAAGTTAGCGAACTCCAAGCACCTCGCGCAAGCTTCAGTGGAAGTTAGCGAGCTCCAAATACCTCGCGCAAGCTTCAGTGGAAGTTAGCGAGCTCCAAGCACCTCGCGCAAGCTTCTTTTGAAGTTAGCGAACTACAAGTACCTCGCGCAAGCTTCACTTGAAGTTAGCGAACTCCAAGCACATCGCGCAAGCTTCATTTGAAGTTAGTGAGCTATAAGTATCTCGCGCAAGCTTTATTTGAAGTTAGCGAGCATGACTGTATTGGAGCCAAAGTCGCCCGAACTAAACTAAAGGCGAGCTAATTATCTTGCAAATTGAGTTTAGTGTGAGGCGCAGCGGATTTAGCTCGACAAATAACTGACGAGAATGATCCCTTAAAAACAAAGTCCCTTGACGAGCTAATTATCTCTCAATACGGGTAAAACCAACTCAAAGGCGAGCTAATTATCTTGCAAATCAAAGTTGGCAAAATACGACATCTAGGCGAGCTAATTATCTCCCTAGCACAAGCTTATGAGAGCATGTCTACAAAGTCCAAATATTGTACATGCACAAGACTAAGTCATTTCCCTCGTTGTGGCCTTGATCTCGTCAATCTCTTCATCCATCTCGGTTAGAGTTTCAATAGCCAGGATTGCTGTGTGAAGAGCTAGCATCCGAGTAGCCAACAAGGTAGCATCTCCACAACTATTTTGGACTACACCTCAAGCTCACGAGTCCAAGCCCGTGGGGCATCAAAACTAGTCCATTTTAGATAGCTAGGTAGATCTTAGCTACTCAAAGCCCCTTCGATGTTAGAAAATCAAGCAACATAGGGGGCGAGGAGTATCATCATCCACAAATCTAGAGAAAAAGAATAAGTAATTATGACATACCTCGAAGTCGAGCTTCTTTAAGAAACTCCTATAGCTTACCTCAAAACTCGATTGGGGTCCGACCTGAGAAATCTTTGCCCCCGAGAACTTGACCTCACGAACAAATGAGTAGATGAGGAGGCAGGAAGAGAAGGTCTTTTCTATCGATCTACATGTCTTGCTCGAAGTGTTCAGTTTCACATCAAGTACAGAAGGGGGAAGATATGGTGAAGAAAGTCGTCAGTCAGATCACTGATATAATCTTCGATGGAAATTTTGTTTAATGACGGAGGATTTAGTAGCCAAATGAGCCTTTTATATTTTCATCGTCCGATGTTGATATGAATCGGCCAACAATGGCACAACCCGCACCAAACTCCACTAGAAACAGACGTAATATTTCACAGACGCGGAGATATACTGTGACAATATAAGAATTGATGACGAAAGACTATCAACTCTTTTCCAAATGAGGCACACTTGCCGATTCAATGAAATTGATGCACTCAGGCCTTCACATGCTGCCTCATACTCTGTAGAGGACATCTGCTGTTGAACGACCCAAACCTATTGCGAACTGATCCAAAGGTTAACCATCACGCAGTGAAGTGATAAACCAATGTTGCAATCAATTACTGAAGATCAACAAGAGTCTCTGCAACATCATTTTCCTTGCGACTGGGCCAGTCGTAGTAGACGAATTAATGTTTTAAAGTCATTAGCATCCAAAAGTGGTTCTCCATCAAGTTCATACGACTTCAAGTGCACAACAGCATAAAACTTACTAAAATATATAGATACAAATGTATTTACCTGTACTAGAGGTTGATGAAGAAGAGCGTCAACACTTCCATCGTAAGCCCGGTGGGTGTTGGACGGTAAGAGGTGGACTTTATCAATTGTCAACCGCCGTAGTGGGTGAAGTTATTTCTGCAGTTGGACGTCGCACGTCGTCAACCGATGAAGAATCCCTAGAAGAGCATTGCCGTTCCCGTCATAAGTTTAAGTGGTCTTGAACGGACCAATATGGCCGCTGATCGCACGTAGTACGTTGATGAAGAACGCCTCCACTTCCATCGTAAGCCTGGGAGGTGTTGGATGGGAAGGGGGCCAGGCGCTAATTTCGACATAAAGCATGGATAGTTTCTCTGTTGAAGTTGCGCGCAAACCAAGCCTCCAAATGGCGGTTCGATAGGAATAACAAAAATAAAAATGAAGACCTCATTGAATCAATGAGCTACTTCATTAAGACTGCAGAAATTCACTCCTCCATTGACGCAGGCAACAAAACCCGCAAAGCTTGTGCTCAAGCCTCCCTCGTTTTCTTCCAAGTTCGGATTCCTGACACAAAGTGGCTCAACCTTTTCGAAACCAATGCTCGTAGAATACTCGTTGAGCAATCTTGGTTCCACATGTGCTCTCAGAGGTTGCTTTACCAATAAGTAACAGGAGTCACTTGGCGGTGTGGTATCATGAAGAGGAGGTCAACATCAAATGTTCCATGAACAAGATGTCAGACCTCAATTGCGAACGATGATGTGATGCCTGTGGCGTGCAGTGAAGAACATGACACAAGCTAGACCCCGGAAATGCCGCCACCAACATGTGCCACCTAGTTCTCCCGTCGATATCATGTCATCTCTAATATGCGAGGAAGATCCGAACATGACCAACCTCCTATAGTGTATACTTATATATGTACATATATGTAATAATATTTGTAAGAGCAAGAAGGATGAAAATTTAGATAAATACCTGTGGTGGGTGAACAACATTCGACGATGAATGGTAGTTGAAGATGGTCACGGTGCCGCCACAAATTCGAAAGAAGTTGACCGTCGGATGTGAATCGGTGAAGAATCAACCGATGCTGCAGAAATTCTCCTGTCGCAAAAGACGGAATACGGGAGAAAATGGCAACAGCCGGCGTTGCAGGTCGTTAGTTTGAGGAAGATCGACAGCAGTCGGAACACAAGTCGCCGGTACGTCATGGGGGAGAATATGTGGAAGTCATCCGCACGAGTTGCCAGTAAGTAGGCGAGCAATAGCCCTGGTAGCCCTCGTAGGCGTAATATGCGATGTTGTTCCAAAAGAAAAGAATGACTCTTGATGTTGTCTACTTAAGTTGCCGGAGTTGCTTCGGTAGCCGTCTTTGGTGTGATGGAAAGGACACTGGACGGTCATCTCTCTTGAGTCGAAACTCTGAAAGTATTAACAACAAGTATTTAACCAGCAAGATTTATAGTCTAACACCAGTGTATAAACAAGCCATCTAAAGTAACACTTTATTGCAAGAGAAGCAATTTCAACGAACTTTGAAGTTCTAACAATATATAAAAGGAACAAAAATGACTTCTTATTTGCAAAGAGTGATTCTAATTGCACTCAATCTCTCCATCGCAACTAAAATTTCAGTTGGCCATAGAGAAAAGTATGAAAACGAAAGCGATTGGGGAGATGATTCAGAGTCTGATAATTGACGATGACAGAATAATTCTGCAAATTGAAGATGGCGACGGTTTGCTCAGATATTCCACCGTCGACGATCGAGTTGACAAAGAGGAGGACGCGATAGCAGTTATGACCGCCAGAGACTCGTCGTTTGATGAAAGCCGACATTGAGCGTGGAAGGCCTACGTCGAGTTTGCCGCTGCGGAAAAACCGGAGTCGCGTGGAGAACGGAGGTCATGAAGGTTGTTATGTCCGCGGAGAAGAGCCCGCCAGTGAGTAAGACACGTATAAACTCACAGCCACCGCACCGTCGTGCTCCACAGCTAGTCCGTCGTCGCAGAACTAAACATACGCCTATCTCTGCAATTCTCTCCATCGCCCATTTTCTGCAAGTTGTTCACCTGAATCTGGCCGGATTAGGCCGCCGTCGCACAGCAAGCGACGTCTATGCGGTTGTGTGTTTGTGGCTGTTGGTAATCAATCACGGCAGACTCCAAACAGCAACGCTTTTGGCAATTGACAGTGGTCGATTATGGCGCTGTGCATGAGTAACGCCGTCGCTGAGTGGCGGATGTCATCGAATTAAACCGAGAAGAGCGCGAAGGATGAGCAGATACGATGAAAGTAATCGCGCCACCGCGTTCGCCTGTAGCCGGCGATGGAGTTCCGATGTCAGAGAATGCGAGAAGAGATTTCTGCGCCGTGGTTTCCTTCTCTCTGTTCCATCTGCAAGTGTATACATTTATTTATATATATTATATATATATATATATATATGGCATAATTTCATTTTGCCGGAGAGGGTGATATTCACTTACCACAATGCAGGAGATTTATATTGTGAGCAGAGTCAACTTTTACGGCTGGAAAAAAAAATTATATTGCAAAAAGGAAAATAATGGCCACGCAGCAGTATATATGGAAGTTGGCAAGTATGTTCCTTATTTTAAGGAATTCATGCATATGAGATTTATAATTTTCTGATTTATAATTGAAAAGGATATCTCTGGACGTGCATTATATCTACATATATTATTTATATGTTTGGGAAGAATTGCAGACAATTCTTTTTGGTAGCTATGTACATGCTATGATCGTGGCCCATATATATATATATATATATATATCAAATTTTTTTGAGAATTTTGGTAGTTGTTGGAAAAGATTAACGTGGATCTTTCTATTTCCTATACAAAAGGAATGAGCCATATTTTGAGTTGAGTCATTTTGATTACATAATTGGCTTGTGGACTTCAACATCATATTTAATTCCACCGATCCGTCTCAAGAGTAGAAATCAAAAATTCGAGATAATGAAGATCAGCCTCAAGAAGTTGCTAGATTTTTAATTATTTTTTAGACATGATTTCATAGTTTACGTAGTAGCAATGAAGTCGTATATGTCTCAGAAAAATTAAAAATTTTTTTTAATATCTCCATCGAGATGATTTAAAGTTCAGAGACACGCGGAGCAACGTCAACTACTAAAGAATTATTTCAAACAAGACCTCGTACTCATCCCCGCCGATTTAGCTCTAGACTTACTTTTAATGTGCTACACCTTGTAAAGTTAAGCACATCAAAAGTAGGGGGCAATTGTTGTGGGAGCAATAATTAAATAATAATATGGGCTCAAACCCATAAATTATTATAAGAGGTCCAAACTCAATATTGCAAAGCAAGGTACATGTCGACGAGCACGAGCAAGGTATATGTCGATGAGTACGAGCAAGGTACATGTTGACGAGCCCTAGCAAAGTACATGTCGACGAGCACGAGCAAGGTACATATCAACGAGCACGAACAAAGTACATGTCGACGAACACGAGCATACTCTAAGTCAACACACCGAGAGCAATTACATCAATCACGCCAAATGTGTAGCATAATTAGCGCCGATTAGAGGCCACACATGGAAGCTGTTATTAATTATGGAAGACTTTCAATAATGACTTTTGTAATGGTTTAGTTGACCATCAGGGAGTAAATGAGCACGTGCCATGTTTAGATTTCTCTATAAATATGGCTCTAGGGCCATCATTGTAAGGATTCGAACATTTACACAATCAATAGACTTTACTTAAGTCCCAGCTCTTGCAATATAAGACCTGGGCAAATCTCGGCGTTCTTTACGTATTTCCGCACATTTATTCGAGTATTATTCATATTATTTGTTATCCTGAAATCTCACCATTAGTCGCTGCCCAAAAAATCGTACCAAGGCAGAATCAAAGCGGACCGTTACAGTTCATCAAATACTCATCAGGTGGAATCTCTATAGAGCCATTTCCAGATCAACCACAATCGGATCTTCTTCATGATAGATCGCAATTTTTTGTCAAAACTAAGAACTCCAATGTGGAGTCCATATTCAAAAACCTACAAAGAGACCTAGACGATCAACAAAGAGAGACTGCGGGGTGCAGTGAGAGTTCAGAATCTTCGCAATCGAATACCTGTCTAGGGAAGGCCGATAAATTCAAGCGAGCAAGGAGGAAGATAATGAAAAAACTGCATAAGCGAAGAATGATTAAGAAGAAGTCAAATGAGTGGATTATGTTTACAGATGGCTTACGAGAGTGTGAAGATAAAAGGTTAACTAAACCAATTACCATCAGTAGTAACAATCAGCCAGTGCGAAAAAATACAGGTGTTGAAGAAGCAAACCCAGTGATCACTAAATTAAATCCAGAAGAAATTTGCGAGTTGGGGAAGAAACTTGGAATTGTTAATGCAGAAAATGAAGGAAGGGTTCATTGTAGAATTCGTGAACTGGAGAAATTGACAGATAGGAGGGAGAAAACCAACTCAGATATTGTTTCTTAATGAAGATACTATCATACAACATCAGGGGGATAGGAGACAAGATAAAGAAACAAGAATTAAGAGAGCTCATCAGTAAGTTTGATCCAAATTTTGTGTGCGTGCAGGAAACTAAATGTTGTGATCATGATAGACTTAGTCCATCTTCTATGTGTGGGGGGGGGGGGATTAATGTGGGATGGATAGCATTAGATGCAATTGGACAATCTGGGGGTATATGGAGTTTATGGGATAAGGAAAAAATTGAGGTTGATAATATTTGGGCGATAGATGGGGGGTAGGGGTAGAAGGAATTTGGAGGGCTACAGGAAAAAGTGTGGGGATTGTGAATATTTACGGTCCTAGGGAAGCTAGAGAAAAAAATCAGATTATGGAACTCTTTTTTTACAAAAATTCAGAATAAGTCCGGTGTTTGCTGGTGCCTAATAGGAGATTTCAATAAGGTGAGAAGCTGCACGGAAAGGAAGGGTAGAAATATGTATTACTTAAATTAAAATTCCAAGAGGTTTGAACATTTTATCCTAGAAGCATGTTTAATTGATATTGGATTGGTTGGAAGAAAATTTACTTGGTTCAGACTTGATGGTAGATGCAGTAGTAGAATTGATCGTGCACTAGTTTCTCTCGAGTTGACTGAAGAATAGGGCTCGTGTAAGCTAAGGGGCCTATCAAAGGGGAGCTCGGATCATTGTCCGATTTTCTTACACCACTGTGGTCAAAATTGGGGACCGAAACCATTCCGGTTCTTTAACACTTGGTTGAGCCATCCAGAGTTTGCCCTCTTTGTGGATGAGAAATGGGCAGGATACCAATGTCAAGGGTGGAGCAGTTTTGTTCTCAAGGAAAAACTGAAATTACAAAAAAAGGATATTAAAACTTGGGTTTCAACAAAGTTTGGGAGTATTGACAAGAAAATTTTAGAGGTAAATGAATTATTTGATGAGCTGGACAAAAGGTAGGAAAGTAGGGATTTGTCTAAAAGTGAATGCATACAATTGAAAGAAGCACAGGCAAGGATTTGGCAATTGAAAAAAGTGAAAGATGGGTATAATTTTCAAAAATCCAGAATTCAGTGGATCCGAGAGGGTGATGCAAATTCTTCTTTTTTCCATAAATGCATCATCAAGCGGAAACGTTCTAATTTGATACGTACATGGGTTGATCATTGATGGGGTTTGGGTTGAAGATGTGGTGAAAGTAAAGAATGAAGTCTTTCGGTTCTTCAGGTCCCATTTCTCTAAAGATGAGAATGACTTTCTTTCTTTATCTGGACTAATATCAAAAATTATTTCTGAAACCAAGAACTGCGCCCTCATTGAGCCATTTCTGGAAAGTGAAGTGAAAGCAGCAATATGGAATTGTGGGGGAAATAAAAGTCCAGGTCCTGATGGTTTCACATTCAAGTTTATCAAGAAGATGTGGCCCACCCTAAAAAAAAGATATTATGATTTTCATGGAGGACTTCCACAAGTCAGGGAGGATCGTAAAAGGAGGAAACCCAACTTTTGTCACTTTGATTCCAAAGAAATCTGATGCCAGCTCTTTGTCGGAGTATCGACCAATTTCATTAATTGGTTGTATGTACAAAATTGTGGCTAAGGTGTTAGCCACCAGATTAGCCAAAGTGATTGAATCTGTGATCTCGGAGAACCAGGCAGCATTTGTGGGTAAAAGACAAATCTTAGACAACATCTTAGTTCTCAATGAAGCAGTCGACTTTTTTAAAAAGAATAATAATGAAAGTTTCATCTTCAAAGTGGATTTTGAGAAAGCATATGATTCCATCCTGTGGGAGTTCTTAGATGATATGATGAAAGGTATTAAGTTTCACTGGAAATGGAGAAAATGGATCAGAGGTTGTGTTTCATCTGCATTGATGTCAGTTCTGGTTAATGGGAGCACAACTGATGAGTTTCGACTTCAGAAAGGGATTAGACAGGGAGATCCTCTTTCTCCCTTATTGTTCTTAATAGCAGTAGAGGGCCTTAGTTATCTTATGAGAAAGGTTGTGGAACTAAAAGCTTTTATGGGGCTCGAAATTGGGAGTAACAAGATCTTGATCAGCCATTTGCAATTTGCGGATGATACGGTTTTAGTAGGCAAGGCCTCGATAGAAAATGCCAAGTGTCTAAGAGGGATCCTTCGATTGTTTGAGATTGCTTCGGGATTAAAGGTAAACTGTCACGCCCAGCATAAATAGATTTAAGCTATGGATTATTAAGTAGAATTGAGGCTTTATTTGGGATTAGATTTTCTTATTATTTATTTTATGAGGATTTCGAATTTTAGAGAAGGAGTACTTTTAGGAGAGAGAAAATTCAAAGTTTGTTACAAGAATAAGGGTAAATTTAGAAGATCAAGGTTTAGAGTTAGTTAGAGTCCTTATTATTTTATTAAGAGAGATACATTTATTTTATTAAGGATTTTCGAAATATAGCCCTTAGGATTTTAATGTTATGAAGTCTTGAGGTTGTTAGATTTATTATTATTATTATATTGGAGATATTAGAAAGATTACCAAGATTTCCCAAGAATTTTCCAAGATATGTTATGCCATATTTTTCACATCTTCATTTTCGGCCAAGATACCATATCTAAGCCATATTTTCGGCCAAGATACCTTAACCAAGCCAAAATTTCGTTCATCTACATCATATATTCACCAAGATATTATTCAAGCCTTATATCTTTCCATCCTATATATATATATAGGACCCTTATTGGCAGCCAACACACACACCTTCATATTTTTGAGAATTCCCAAGAGAGTAAATAGGATCTATTATTTTCGAGAGTTCTTAGAGAAAGAGTTGTGAGTTTTCGAGACTTAATATTGAGGAAGAAGTTGAAGGATCAAATTCAAGGTTTAGAAAGCCGGACGTACACACATCATCTTTTTTCAAAAAAATCAAAGGTGTGAATTTAACGGTGAAAAGTGGTATTTATGGTTCGATCTTTAAATATTTTGTTTATGTGTTTATGTGTTTATATGCTAAAGAGGGATACTCTTATGTAGTACCAAAGATTAGATACGTTAATGCCGTATCAACAGATTAAACACGTTAATGTCGTGTCAAAGATTAGATACGTTAATGCCGTATCAACATATTAGACACGTTAATGCCGTGTCAAAGACTTAGATACGTTAATGTCGTATCAACAGATTAGACACGTTAATGCCTTGTCAAAGATTAGATACGTTAATGTCGTATCAACAGATTAGACACGTTGATGTCGTGTCAAAGATTAGATACGTTAATACCGTATCACAAAGTAAGAAAGATTGGTATGTTTTCATGTTTGCATGTCCATTATATTTAGATTTCGAACTAACGTCCCCACTGAGTAATTATTTTATGATTACTCACCCCTTTCACCAAAATTATATTTTTCAGATTATGTTGAGTAAAGGGCGTGATGGCGAGCGGTGGAGGCGTGTGGATGGGATATGAGAAGTATAAAGTTAATGGGCAAGAATTGAATTGCAAGTTATTTGATTAATTGGTTTTACAAGATTTTATGTTAAGGATTATGATATTTCTTGATTTTCTTGAAGAGTTTGATTGCATGCTTATGATTTATTTTAGTACATGGATTTTAATTAATTGTAAGATATGTTTTCAATGAATATTATGCCTATTTGGTTTGATTGATGAGTCATGAAAGGTGAATTAGGATGCATGTTAGATATATATTTTATTAGGAATTTTATGAAATTGTTAATATGAATTTTAGTATATTTGCATGTGTAGGATTTGATGTGTTTCTGTCTTCCAGTAAGTTTTAAGAGATTTTACGGTTTCGTGATTCAACGTTTTCTTAAATTAAATTTAATATTGGGTTACAGTTTTTAATTAGCTGTCCAATGCATCTTGAATCGCATGATTTGGAGTTATAATGAATTAGTTATGAATTTTTGAAAAATATGTGGCAGTTTGTTGAGATTTCCGAATCTCGCGAATTTTTGATAAAACTCATTTACGAGTAAATTTCGGTAAAAATCATAGATGGATAATAGAGGTAGTCAGTAACCTACATGAATTTTTATGGAATTTTCCCAGTAGTTTAAGTATTTTAGAATGATTTATTTCGCCGATGACGCACTGCTGAAAATATGAAATCTCTAGGAGTTTGTGAAATTGTGAGTTTTAATTTATGACCTATGAATTAGATTTATGTGAGATTGCATGATTAATTAAATTTTATTATTTGAAATCATGTATATTATGTTTAGGATTTTATTTTTAAAATTTATGAAGGTATTTTTGATTTTAGTCCCAAAGGTTTTTAAAAAGAAAAGAAAATTCTATTCCAAGCATGTTAGTTCACGCTCTAAAAGATATTTTCCCAAATCATTAAAAATAAGTGAGACTTCCGTTGTTTATGAAAATTGGGGCGTGACATAAACTTTCAAAAAAACTCCATTCATGGAATTCGGTCAAAAAATCAGCAGCTAGAGTCATTGGCAGATATTCGAATTGTAAGGCTGGTAAATTTACATTCACATATTTAGGCCTCCAGATTGGTGCTAATTTCAGAAAACATGAAGTGTGGAAGCCACTGGTTGACAGATTCAGAAGGAAGCTCTCGGGTTGGGAAAGTCGGTATCTGTCCTTTGGAGGTCGTTTAGTGTTATTGAATTCGGTTTTATCAGCACTACCAGTCTATTATCTCTCCTTCTTCAAAGCCCCTGAGTGTATTATTAAAACCTTGTTAAAGCTACAAAGAAACTTTTTATGGGGGGGAAGGGCTCGAGTCGTAAAATTGCTTAGGTCAAATGGGAGTCAGTATGTAGAAGTAAATTTAGAGGTGGTCTGGGGTTGAGGGATATTAGAGTTTTTAATGTAGCATTACTATGCAAGTGGTTGTGGCGATGGGTTTCGGGTGAGAAGTCATTATGGGTAAGTGTCATTAAGTCGAGGTATGATTCTTTTAGATGGGTGTCAGATTTCAATTCTATTAGTAAAAAGTGGTCCTTATGGTGGAAAGATCTTTATGAGTTGTGGTGGAGTCCAATAGGGTGTATATTTCGTGATAAGTTGAGTTTTTCTTTGGGAAATGGAGAAAGCGTGAGATTTTGGTTAGATCCTTGGGTAGAGAATAGAGGTCGACTAATGGATATATTTCCTTTATTATTCGATCTATCTGTCCAAAAGAATGAGATGGTTGGTAGATTTTGGGATATGGGTTGTGATTCTTGAGTGTTTCAGTGGGTCAGAAATTTTGATACTAATGAATTTGTTGAGTTTGTGGATTTGTGGCAATTGATTTTCAGGTACAAAATAAAGCTGAACAAAGTGGATTCTTTGCTTTGGAAAGGATCTACATCGAATTCATACTCAACAAAAGTGATGTACGATTTGATTATGGAAGCCTCACCTGAAGTTGATGTGCTGCAGTTTCCATGGAAAAAGCTGTGGTGGAAGGTAATTCCGTCTAAAATCTCAGCTTTTTCTTGGAAGGTAATTCGAGAAAAATACCAACGAAGGACAATTTGATGAAACGTGGTCTTTCCAATGGGATGGGAGATGGGTCGTGCTCAATGTGTCTTGGTCCGATGGAATCCTCCAACCATGTTTTGATCTCCTGCCCGGTTGCTCTAATTGTATGGCAAGCTATATCGAAATGGCTCGACAAATTAATATCATATTCGTCTTCTGTAAGGGATCATTATTTTGATTTTGTTGGTTCACAAATAGGCAAGGTAAGAAGGAGAATTACCGGAGTAATTTGGCATGCTACGTTGTGGAAGATATAGAAGGTGCGTAACAGAGTTATTTTTAAGGATAGCTCATACACATTGGAAGAACTTATTGACGGAATAAAATTTTGCTCTTGAAAGTGGATTCGTTCTCACTATCCATTGTCTTTTGTAATTCCATTTCATATTTGGGAGTGTAGCCCATTAGAATGCATTCCTAATAAGTTGTAAGTCGTTGTAATTTTTCCTCCTTGTATTCTATGGGTTTCGAGTACCCCTTGTACTCAAGAATATATGATTCATCTTTATCTTTAAAAAAAAAAAAAAAAACCACATCTTCAATGATGAATTTATTTGTGTTAAGAAGTTAATTTATTGGGTTTTTTTTTTCAAAGAATTAATAAAAGCCCAACAAACTTTGTGGAGAAGCTTTGGGTGTTGGAGCAGACAGAGTTGGGACTTGGGCATAAGTGTTCCATTTTATAGTTGTTCGGTGGCTGGACAATTTTCATTGCATTAATTAATTGACAATAATGCTTATGTCAAAACAATAAATTTGTGTATTAAAGAATATATAGGCCAGTTTTCAAATTTTACAAAATAATTTTTCAAAAATTATGAGAGAAAACTTTTAAAACAACATTATTTTAAAAATTGTTTTTAAAATTCTAAAATAGACACACAGTAAAACAATAGTCACAGACAGTACTAGTGTGTATGCCCCGTATATTATATGGAGACTTAAAAATAGTTTATTGTAATATAAAAAAATGCATTGTACAATTTTGTATTTTTTATTTAAGTTCCTATTAAATAAATTATTTGTATAAGCAATTTAAAAATATATACAACTAAATTTACAATTATAGCACGATATAGAAAATATATGTGCAATTTTAGAAATTAATAATCCAGTTAATCCTACATTTATGCCGATGGTCTTTCTCCGTTTTTTTTTTTTTAGAATCTCTTTCTTCAAATTAAGTATGCCTTAATATAATAATTTTTTTCCCAAGTCATATGATGTGTATAATTAATTAACCAATAAAAATTAAACAATTTGAATAAATTTTTTGATAAAAATTCAACTAAAAATTAACATATATATGAAGAGCAAATTTCATGTGCACCAGGTACACGGTGCACTCATTTAACAGTTGAAACAGTTTGTACTGAAAAGTAAATGTTGATTACACTGAAAAACTGTAGATTGATATACTAAAAAGTTTATACTAAAATTTTAATAACAATGTAAACTTTTCAATATATTAATTCACAACTTTTCAATATATCAACCCACAATTTTTTAATATATGAATAGGAATATACACAAGTAGCAAAAAATATACTCCCTCCGTCCCGTAGGAATTTGCACCCTACGGAACGGCACATTTTTTAAAGAAAATGTGTTTTATATATAAAGTAGTGGGATACGTGTAAATATGTGTATATGTTTGTGAGTGTGCACGTAAATCAATATTTCTTTTTTAAGTAGTGTGCAAATTTGTGTGGGACATCTAAATAAAAAAAGTGTGCAAATTCTTGTGGAATAGAGGGAGAATATATATTAGGGGGGAATTTATTTTGGTGAAACCTAATTGAGCGTGAATTCTATTTATCATAGTCGTTGACAAATTTAGAACTACCGACAAATGTCAGATCTATCTGGCTTATTTAGGTATCCGGATTTCCTCCCGTACAGGCTACAATGGGCTCTGTATTGGGGGAGCTGTCGGAGTCGATCTTATACACACACATTCTTATATATGTATACGTGATCCAATGACTCACCTCGTCCACAGAATCATTCTCATTCTTTATTTAGCCAAGTGATCTATAAAATTAAAGGCTTAGTCTCGTAGGCACCATTTACACCATGCAACTCAAACTCATTTTTGAAAAGATACACAAAATACTATTGAAAAATTACACATATTATTACTGAAAAGTGTATCTTTAATAATGTAACTTTTCAATAATAATTTGTGTAACTTTTTAAAAATGAACTTGAGTGACACGATGTAACTGGTCCACAAAAGACTTACTCAAAATTAAATTGCATGCATAATAATTTATTGCAATGATTTTATGTGCAGATAATTAATTTATACATCCTTCATCTATAAAATTATGTTTTCTTAGAAAAATAGCATGAGATCTAATTAAAATTAGTAGTATATTGCAGTGATAGATAAAATAAGAAAAAAAACTATGGTATTATGAGGTTCAAATTTTTGTTTGTGAATGTAGATTGTTTCTAAATAAGGAAAGAAAAGAAATTTTACAAACAAGCAAAAAAGAAAATGGAAAATAATTTTGTAGACAGAGATGTATAAAATAAAAATTCACTTTTGAAGTGAAAAAAAAAAAATATATATATATATAGAGAGAGTCTTGTATGTTCCAGGTTTACCATGTAATTCAAGTTTATTAATAAAAACCATTCATATTATTACTAAAAAATTACTCTTGTTTATATTTAAAAGTCTTATACAGGGTAAATTTAAAATATTATCATCTCATCTAAAATAGGGCTCATCTCATGAATGTTTGTATACAGTTGGACAAAAATTGATTAACTAAAAGTAGAAAAGAAAAAGAATATCCCAAAAGAATGAAGTATAATAAGCATTACCACAAAAGTACAAAGAGGAACTAAATGTGTAAATGCAAATAACCAGATCAAGAATGCATAACAAAAGCACTTACTGCAACTAATTTACCTTTATTAGTGTTGTAAATAATCAGCAATCATCTTGACTTCATTTCATCTACCAGAAGCAGTGTGTATACTGTTGGATAAATTATTGAGCAATGATTCCAGGTGATTTATTCTTTTGGGTACTGAAGCAGTAAGCACCTACACGCCGCGGAAAACAACAGGACCACATGATCGTGATCATATTAAATAATCAACTTCTCAACACGTTGTGCAAGATTAAGAGTTACAGGTGAACATGTTTTTGAATGAGACAGTAAATTACCAGACTAGAATCAGAGCTTCAGAATTAGTTCAAAGCTTACCTCATATCCGGACTCTGTGATGAGAACGTCGTCTTCTATCCTTATCCCAATGCCTCTATATCTGCATTTCATTATTCACTTCAGCAATAATGATTGATTTAAAACTAGCGGGCTGTGAAAAGAACCGTTCATTTGTGCTGCCTAATTTCGTTTAATTATAGGGAAGAAGTCTTTTTGGTATATAGAATCTTGATGCAAGCAAATATCAAGTAAAGGAAAAGCAATTTGACTGAATCAACTTGATAGACATTAGAGTAGATTCCTAAGTCAAGACATTGATGTTAAAATTTTGAGTTAATTTACTGACAAAAATCACCTCCTTTTGAAAAAGACAATTTAATCCCAACTTCAGAATTTTGGGAATAAGACCTTAAAATTTTAGGAAAGAAAATAGCAATTTGAACTTCTAGGTAGATTGACTCTTGCCTGTAGGAGTAATATTTAGGGTGTGACAACGTTGTTCGGGATTTAAATCGTTATCAATAGGATGACACACCACAAACACGGAAGAGTCAATCCGCCTAGGAGTTCAAATTGCCAAAAAAAAAAAGAGATTTATTTGCATAAGACCACAAAGTTTTAGATTAAATAACAATTTGCGGAAAGGAGTTGATTTTGGCAGCAATTAAACCTGAAATTTTCATTTAGATAAGCAGATGGATCATGCACTTCAGTTGCACCTCATAATCCTCAACATTGGTGAGGTTGTAAAAAAAATATCCTTCATAACCCTCAACATTGATAGGAGAATATTAAAGATACAAAATTCTATGGTTCTCTTCAATGAAGAAGTTTCATGTCCTCACTCTTAAATGGAAAATTTTGATTCCTTTTCGAGTACCTTTTATGAGTTCTTAATTTTCATCGAAAATGTCAACCATCAGAGGACCTTCATAAACGAAACGGAAAAAATATTCTAACAAGTAGGTCTATCATCCAGCAATCAAACAAAGGGTTAACAAAAGAGAGAATGTAAATTGGTTTACCTTTCAGGAACACTATAATTTGAAGGGATGTAGACTCCCGGCTCGATTGTAATTACCTGCCCATTGCAAATGTTGCCAGAAAATTAGCACTTGCAGCAAAAGGAAAACAAAGAAACTAGGAGCAGGAAGGTGATACATACAGAATGTCATTCAACAGCAACAACAGAATTCATTTTAAGTTTTGCTATTTTCTTCTACCACAGAAAGTCAGAACTATTGGCCCAAAATCTTTATCAAATTTATGTTACTATGAACTTACCCTGACCCACCCACACAACCCCCCCCCCCCTGGTTTGACCTGAGTAGAGATACTTATCGTACCGAAAAATATCAAAAATACCCAAAATTTATGCATTCCGGGATTTTTGGTATGATATGCTACTGTACCGAACATAATGGAATATATATTTCATTTTGGTAAAAAAAATCAGTATTTTTGGTATATTCAGTATTTCGTTAAAATTCTCTATAAAATTTTAAAATTATATACCAATGCCGCATATGAATTTCAGCATGAAACGAGTAATGGTATTGCCATGTTTTTGGTATGAAACTGTATACACCAATATTATTCAAGAATTCAGTATACTGAAATTTCGATATTAGTATGCTTTTTCCAAATACCCAAGTTCCGGTATTAGTATGCATTTCCCAGACACCAAATCAGTATGAAGAGTTACTAAATACCAAATACCAAAAGGAACTAAATGTGTAAATGCAAAATTTCAGCATGAGGAGTTACTTTGTAGAGTTTGCAAACACCACCCAAGTATATTAGTATATTTAACCAGGACCTGGATAGACCGGTAGTACTCGTCATGCTTTAGGACATAAGGAAACGTAAGGAACCAAAGCACAATCATTCACACACATAAATTAAAAAGGACAAATTATCATCAGTTATTTATCATAATAACTTCACCGGCAGATCTTCCTTGTACACTTGAATGTTCAGTGTCGTATATATACATGGTTGTACAATACGTTTAATGACTTATATGATCAGGATTTCTATACCATATTCAATAAGAATTTTAGTTGTTCCTCTCAAAAAATTGTGTTCTTGGTATATGAAACAATTAAGCGGTGGCATCTCCAGAAAAAATAACTTTATATCAAAGAAAATCATGATACAAGAATGTTTTAACGAATGTATCATCGTTGTTAATCTTTCAAATAGTTTTATAGATCAAAAGAATTTATTTTATTATTATGTGAACACAGAAATCAATAAGTTACTCAAAACTCAGCAGCTTAAGAGTCAAAAGTGTAATACTGGAGAAGGAAACTCACACAACCAGGCTTCAGGGGGCGATCGTATGTAAGTTTGGAGCAATCATGGACATCCATTCCTAGATAATGACCTGGATGATAAAATGAATACATATCATATCAGATAAAAGAGCATCATTAGGAATTCCAAGAAATCATGCTAACCTAATATCTGAGACAAACGTTAGAGCAGACAAGTTGATGAAAGTCTAATAACCTATACTGGTGGGATTCAACATATGGTAACTCTGAAGCTGATCTCTTTTCAAAATTCCAAGTTCTTTGAATCCTTTCCGCAGCTTTTCAACCTATTCAAAAGCAAAATTCTGTAGCCAATAAGTTTAAATTCATGAGCAGAGATTGCAAAAGAGTGAACATGTATACATGAGTGGAGGATATCAAATATACCCAAGTTTCAACTCTGTATCCATGTACAGTATAACAATTACATTTTTCTTTTTTCCGTTAATCCCCATACAAAAATTGGCAAGTAATTACCATTGGGCTGGGAGTCTACATCCCTTCTAATTCACAATAACAATAGACAGTTCCAATATGCAATAGGAACACATTCTATTGTGGGTTTTTTAGTCCACTAACATTTCTGTTGCATGAGGACAAATAAAATTTTATTAGGAAAACGCAATAGCCAATTATCATACTCTCTATGTTACAAGTATATGCCAATACCTGCATTGTTTAATTTATTTGATTAGAGAACTATAAGGCAACTAAAAACTCCTCAATATAACAGCCATATGGCAAATATTTCTATGCACTAGTCGAACAGTGCAACTCAAATACATTCTTAAATGGTATTTTTATTAAAAGGTATTAATTGATCAGTAATAGTTGTTCACTGAACAATATAAGTAGTGCATCAATTGCATCGTGCAACTCATGCACCCAAGCATTAGTTTTGCCATATGAGTTTTATCAAACTCGCCTATTTCACACATTAATATGAGTATACAAAAATGCACATATTCTAGTAATTCCAAACAAAACCCACCTCTTCATAACTGCACAAACATGTTGTAACCATGCATGATATAGACACATCTGCAAATTTAGTAACTACATCATGACCCAGGAACTTACTCTCTTATGCCCTTCATCTAATAATATCATTAACCTTGCAAGAATATTTATTTATCATCACCATCAACTTGCTCAATTCCCATCCCTTCAATTATTTATATTATGTAAAACTATTCCAACACCACAAAAATATGATTACTCCATTGATCCACACATATGAATAGCGGGGAAAAAAGATCAGAGCCCCACTACCTCGACTGTGAGGTCATGGGTTCGAGTAACATTTTTCTGATAAAAGTAAAATAATTGGGGGGAAAGGGATCAGAGCATAGTACACCTAATTGGACCAGTTAAAATTTACCGAAAAATTGTGAATTTCTCGAATGCTTGTGCCTGGTTTGCAGAGTCTCAAACATTCTTCATTTGTTTCCAGTATAAGGTTATAAAGTTCTTCCTGCAATATTCCAAACGTAAGTGTTGCATGTCTATTTGCCTCCCATTGGCAAACATTATCCCTGAAATTTAAGTTAACTAACTAAAAATTTCCATGAGTATACATGGAAGATAGACAAATCTCATGACACAATAAATGCAATTCACTTTCATAACAAAAATTGCAAAAAATGACAAGGAAAAGCAAAAAACTTTACCCACCAAAAAGAAAGGAAAAGGCTAAAAGAGCAAATAGGAGCACAGAAACGATGCCGGCATAGATTAAAATTCTTACTGTCAGTTTGAGACTAACCCAGGAAATGGATATACAGGCTAATCCAAATAATATTATTTTTTATGAACACAACAATATTTTGGAAAGATATGGCCCCCCCCCCCCCCCGCCCCAACGCTCCACAGGTTGTTCCCACAAAGATACAGAAACGTATAATTGTGGCTGATGGTTCTTCAACAAATCATTGTCACCTAGGAATACATGCAATGAATTTTAACCGCTAGCAAAACTAAAACGCTTATTTACTTCCATTCTGCTATAATTAGTTAGCCTCTCTCCCTCTAGAACTTGAATTTGCCACCAGGCATTTTCAGCATGAATTGAAATTAATCTTTATTTGCCAACAATTTGGAGAAGAGAAAAAGAGCTAAAAATGTCTACAAATGTGTTCCGTATCTTCCTTTACCATTTGCTTCTCAAGTTGTCAATATCAGTAAATAACATCTCATCTCATTATTCTACAAAAGCATATAGTCAGTTGGAGGAAGGTAATCCAATTATCTCTACAAAGTTTAGTTAATAATCTCTTCAAAGTTACTTGATATTTAGTCTACAAAGTTTGGTCAGCATAACAAAGGAATGAGATTAAGGAAGAAAACTCTTTCAAACAAACTATTCCTAGATATCACACTCAAATTTAAGGAATACAGATTCTAGAACCTTTCAGCAATTAAAACACACACACACTCACTCTTCAAGAAGGTATTCAGATTTTTCCATTTTGTTTTATAATATAACAAGAGAAATGATTGCCCCTATACAAAAAGAGAATTCTAACTTTCCTCTCCTTCTACAATTTAAAGGAAAACATTTAGAATACTCGAAAACTAGAGCACATTTTTCAATTATTTGGAAACCCGTTGCAGTTCACACAACGTACAATTAGAAGAAATCAAACCACACTGTGGGAGGATTAAATGTTCCAATACTCACAAGTTGGTTTTTTCAAAAGTTTTTGTTCTGTTGTTTGAAAGAGTTTATCACATCATTAAAAAAAATACCACAACAATCAGCCTACGTTAGATTGATCAAGTAAACTTCTTAGGGCACCAAACTTACATTTACATGTGATCCTGGTTTCACATTTGAATTTCTAATTAAAAACAAAAGGCTGTCAGCAAAATAAGTGATCACTGATTTCTTATGTAACAAAATGTGGAGAACAGACAGATTAGATTTGGTATATTATGTACTTAGAAATCTACTAACTGAGCTTGTTTCTTGTAATAAAGGGAAAAAGTAAATGCAAAGGAGCAAGCAACTTATGAAAATCCATGCACCCTTGCATTCACAAGAATGTCATTAATTTCATTTTATTTCTGTTGAGAAAGTAAACAAAATTCCTGAAGTTGGAAATTCTTAAAAATGTTTTAGACTCCAGACGTTCTCATATACTCAGCCACTTGATGTTCATCAGTTTGTAAGGAACTTAAATATCATCACAAACAAAGTACCAAGAGATAAACACATGGACTTCATACCTGAACTGAAGAAAATCTTCCACAGGGTGGCCAAGTACGAGTAACATCACTAACATAACCATGGAACTCACATCCTACATCCATGAGAACCAAATTCCCCTCCCTTATCTGTTAATAGATTTAGACATTTTAACTAGAGTTAGAGAAAAAAAAGTTAGACATAACCATGCCAGGCAGCAAACTCACTCTCTGATCATTCCGAGCATAATGTATGACACTGCCATTAGGGCCCCCACCCACCACAGGGTTAAAGCTGTAGATAAAATGGAACCTTGTATCAGAAAATAGTACTTGATATGCAATAAAAAAGCTAAAAGCTGTTCCAGCTAGCTCAGAAGGATATAGAGCAGTAGTAGATTAAAGTCCCAATTCGGAAATATGAAACACTAACATACTATTGCTTTGTATTACTATGCAATATCTTCATGTAAAGAAAAATAGCCGCAAAAGCAAACTTGTGCTTCCTGTCATGTTCTGCTCATAGCCAACTTGGCAACTTCTACAAGTACATCAGTTAAACAGAAAACTTACGCCATTCTTTGGGCACCTCGTCTTTTGCATTCATATTCAAACTTAGCTGACAGCATTCCCTCATCAGGAAATGATCTCGAATGCAACATTGTCTGCAGCAGAGCCTATCCAAAATACATTAAATATTGATAGATTAGACAGTAATCACCTCAAAAACAAGTGCAGAGGTTTGGGTGGGGTTCAAATGGACTCTCCATTATACTTCTTGAACCCTGTTCCCACCAGACCATTAAAAAAGAAACTTGTAATAGGCCATCTGTTAGATCCTTCAAGGATTAAACTGATACAAAGTCGAACTTAAGCAGAGTGTTTTGCTTTTACAAAGTCATTGCTGGGACAAGTTTAAACAGAGAGCATATCATAAGTATCAGGCTAGCTAACTCTGCATGTTCAGGTGTGTTGTGAGAGTATTCAATCAAATTGTGTTCATTCATAAACTTTAACATTTACCACATTCAAATAGCATAAGAAGTATTGATAACTTTTTTGAAAATTTATATGCCTATAGGCTATAGCAAGATTTTCTTGTAAACAATACAAAATGGTATTAATAAAAATGTAATAATGGTATTAACAGAATATCTGTATGATCGATCATCAATAGCCAGTGGTCTCCTCATCTAATTAAGACTCTCCCAGTATCCCATATTCTGTTTGTCCCATCCCTAAGCACATCCACCTTCTATTCATAGATATGCCTTGCTTGTTAATGATCCAGAACCAGATTGATGCTCAGTTAAGGTAAAATCCTACTCTTATGAATGACAAGTGCTGATATTATGATTGCAGATAATTGAAGATTGCTCATCCAATTATCAGCTTATCTCTGCATTATAGTCAAGGTAGCCACACAATGGAATACTTTATACTCTGAAATAGAAAAGTGATGGGAATAAAGGGAGAGAAGATAATCACAGAAGAACAGAAACCAGAAAAAAAAAATGGGAACAGCAGGAACAATTTCCATCCAAGCCAAACTGGCCGAATCTCAATAATAATATTCAATAATCCATAATACTCTAAAAGAGCATAACTTAAATAGTTCACAGGCCCACGGCCGACTCTAACAGAAAGGAAACATAATCAGGAAATAACAAGAATAACATAATTAATGAATTAACGGAATAAGCCTAAGGCCCATTCTTCTTCCTTGCACGTCTCACGTAAACCATGTCCGTAACAAAACATTGCATATAAGCTACTTGACTACAAACTCCTAACTGCAACATTGGGTCACATACCTGACAAGCTATAGACGCAGAATTCCTCATCAAATTAAGCTCAGCTTCTGACTTAATCCATCGTGCTTCATGACTGTAGACTGAGAAATCTTTCACTTTGCCATTGTAAGCTGCTTTTTGGAAGCTCTCCAAGCTCATATAAGCAGCAGAATCTGCTGTATTTACATTATGGAACAACTGGGATGAGCATTCTATCATCCTTGAGAGGATCTGCAACCATAATTAAGAAAATTAACCACGTATATAAAGCAATAACCAATATTATTTTGCAAGCATGTATGAATGCCAAGCCGAATATCTACCATGAGGTGTGAGCAGCATAAGACTTTATTAAGTTATATTGAACTTATCAGTTTATCAAATGAGTTTGAAATATAAGGAATCCTCTCATTAAATGATGGAAAATATTAAGTTTATGGTAGTGTTCATACAACGTTTTACTAAAAAATCTAGAGGAACTATCTGCTTCAAGTTTAAATAAAACAATCTGTAGAAGGCTCAATAACAAAATGTTAAATACAACATCCATAAATATAAAATTTATGTTCCTATCAAGTTTGTGGAGCTAGCGCTTGGAAGTTCAAAGAGACAAAACACCAAACCAAAAGACATGATGATAGCTTGTCATGAAAAACTGAAAGCACAACGAACAAAAAATCAATTGTCCGATTCTATGCTCATCATTACTCAAGAATACATGCTAGTTATGCATTTAATAAGCAATGCAATGACAAGTTCTAAATGCCTTCTGGTTAGAACTAACTCATTTTATGGTGATAATTAATAAACTTATAAAGAAAAGAGTTCACCTTATTCAATGCACTTATAGGGTATGCTTCATCAGCCTTGAAAATGCTTAGAGCTGCATCAACTCCAGCAACCTCACCTTGCCATATAACATCCTGAAACAGATTTCATGAACTAAAATTTCAAATTTTCAATTAAGATTCTGGTGTTGTACCAAATCTACATCAAATAGATAGAGTCTACCTCATGTGCTAGGAAATTGAGATTCTGAGTAGGAATATAATTACAAATATCAAAATTACATGCAATTCCATGCAGACAAAGGCACTTGTTTCAGGGTAAAATACAGAGACTCTGTTTTTCTTTTTTGGAGGATCCCTACGAGTTTGTGACATGGAAGAAAGGAAAAGGCGAGAAAGAGAGGATTATTCAGTTCCTTATATAGTTTATATATATTGTGCGCATAAATAATTGAAGATAGTACATGATGACTGGTTAAGGAAAAAAAAATATGCCTCTGTCCCCCTTTAAGTTTAACATTGTGGGGATGAACATGTTATAATGAATATAGTACTCCTATTTTATTGTAAATTGTTGATGGAAAGTGTAAGAAAGGAAAAAAGGTAGAGATAGTGTGTAAAAACATAGAGAGAAGGTGTAACGAATATAGTATTTTATTGAAGAATCATTCCAAAAAATTAAATGTTATTTTATTGAAGAATCTTTCCGGAAACATGATATGTTATTTCATTGAAGAATCTTTCCAGAAAAATGAAATGTTAAACTTATAAGGGAACGCCGTATTGGCAACCTTGTACCAAGGGTCTGCAATTTTGCTAAGAGGGATCGATCAATGACCACATAAGCTGACAATTCATAGGAAATGCAAGTGTAACTAAATTCAGATGATTGTAAATATAACTGTGCATAAATCTGAAAGTCGTAAAATCTTACAAGAGGCTGTGCTTCAGGCATGAACATGCATAAACCACAGTTATGGCCCAAAACAGCAACACCACCAGGCTGTTGGCAACCAGTAATATAGTGATAATCAGCATCTTGACGAAAGGTATAAGGCACAACATCAGTCATCATCTTCACTGGAGCAGATGCAATGATTGCCAAAGCATTATCTGGAAGAAGCTCCAACAACTTCTTCCGTCTCCATATGTACTCATCGCAGCTTATCCCAGGGGTAATCTCCCCCTCCTTCAATAACTATGATAAGATGATAGTTTGCACTGTCACAATTTCTCGTTCAAAAGAAATAATGATGATAGTAAGAACGATGAAAGATTCATCATAGGGAACCTGTGGATGAGTGCTTGCAGTGGGCTGTCCCACATCATGTACTGCCTTACAAGAAAATCCTCTCGCCTTCACCACCTATCCCAACAACGGGTAAATCAACATATATTTGGTAAGAGTGCAACTACTCACACCCCCATAAATTTTAAGTCTTATATATATATATATATATATGACTATTCCATTCATAATAGCCATAAGTAGTGCTCAACCATACTTCAACTGTATTGTAGTCAATTTTTATATGTACACATATAACGGTACAAAAATATCAACCTTTGCAATGTTCTTTGTTTTGAAATGGAGAAAGAAACAGTAGTAGTAAGGGCGGACAGGGAAAGACTTCTCCTTTTTTTGAGGGAGTGGTAGAATTGTCTAATAATGTGGTGTATACAGTAATGTGGATAGATGTTCCAGTTCTAATAGGGTGTGCATAACAATTGGAGTGTGAGTAGTGAAACTCAATATTTGAAAATGAGTCGAATAAGTTCTACATTATGAGATAAATGTTATACACAAATAGAGCCCTTCGTACAATAAAATAGATGAAGATAAGATCTAACGTATAAGCTCTGCCAGAAGAGAAGATTTATTATGCACTATTCAATGCCAGAAAATAACTCAACAATCACATGCACATTTCTAGCATGATAAAGGTTGGAAAATTTTACCATTAAATTGGAAACCCTTGTGTCATCACAGCACATAAAATTCAAACTGAACAAATTGAAATTGTGACCTTCATTCTCATTATTAACAGTACTGCATACTTGCCCTTTTTTTTTTCTTTTGGAAGAAAAAGTATATAAATTAATCAAATTTTGCTTCAATTTCCAGATTATTAGTGAACTAAACAAGGCATGTGATCGAATATTAACACCAATCGGTGCAAATGAAAGGAAAACCAGCATCCATTAAACAACAAGAGATTATTCTATAGAAAGCACAGAAACATGTAGCGTAACGTGGGGAAAATACGAACCTGATTGAGGTAACCGAGGGGAATTCTGTGCAGTAGATTTCTGCGAAGTGTATGCATATTAACTAAGTTCTAAGGCAAGTCAGTGCAAACATACTAGTGTTTCGTCAAAATCTGCAGAATGTTTTTCTGTTTAGGGTTTAAGGCCCCTTGCTTGTGAAATAATTATGTTGCTGACCCCTAATTTCATCAAAAATTATTTTTTACCCCTACAAGACGGCAAATTTATTTAAATATTGGTGTTTTGAAAATAATTTATACAAATAGAGAAAAAGTTTGAAATAAAATCAGTCGGTGCTTGTATACCCGACTAGTTATGTGGCATAATAACATAACATCAGCTGCAATTTGCAGTGGGAGGGAAGAGACTTGACATGACACATGATTATTGTTTCACTCTATCTATTATTATAATAACCATATATAATAGCTATTCATCCGAGAAAAAAAAAACTACTTCCCTCGTCTTACTATAGGTTCCTCATGTTGCCATTTTCGTCCGTTTTACTATATGTTGCTCATTGTTTTTTTTATCTTTTTTGGAAATTACTATTCACTTATTTATTATTATTTTCAATATTTTTTATACTATTTTCATTACTTTTTCACTTTTCTTCATCACATCACTCATACTTTTTCATTTTTTCCATCACATCACTTGTACTTTTTCACTTTTTCCATCACATCACTTATACTTTTTCACTTTTACCTTAATTCGTGTGCCCAAAAGCAACGAACAACTTATAGAGATACGGAGGGAGTACATAGAAAGGTTGGTTAGTAGCTTTCGGAGTTTAGTTTATACTCCCTTTGTCCATGAAAATTGGGCCACTTTTTTTGCACGTGGTTTAATGTAATATGTTGAAGGGTATTATATGGCCCAATTTTTATGGACGGAGAGAGTACATATTTACATCTCTTTCTATTTATAACTAATAAACTTATATAAATAATAAATTATAATAGATATTTAAATTAAATAAAATGTAAATTTTAATTAGGATCGAATATATTATATACACGTTACCAAATTCTTTTGAATAAAATATTTTTTTACCGATCCAGATAAATATAAATTAAATTTATTTTATCAATTTATCTAGTAATTTTATTAAAAAAAATTACCATTGTTATTTTTTTAATATGAAAAGATTATATTGTATATGAGTGTATAAAAATATTTAATTAATCATATAATTTTAAAATATGCACTAAAATTCATAACAATGATTTACTCCTTCCGTCCATAGGTGTTTTCACCTTTGGGAGTTCACAATTTTTAAGAAAAGTAGGATGATGTGTAAAGTTATATTATTAATATAATGAGATTAGTTGGATTGAATATAAAAGTAATGAAAGTTGGGTCACTTACAATATGGTTCAAAAAAGTCACTATATTTACAAATTGGTTCAAAAAAATTGCACGGTAGTTTTTTTTTTTTTTTTTTCAGGGAAGTGTTTTTTTTTTTTTTTTTGTAGACCAATTTGTAATTTTTGTTAATTTCTTGAATCATATTGTACTTTTCCCATGAAATTTTGTGTAAATATGTGAATATTGTGAGGATAAAGTTAAACTAATACTCTCTCCGTCCCAAACCAATTTGCACACTTTCTATTTTGGGTTGTCTCAAATCAATTTGCACTCTACTAAAAAATAAAACATTGATTTGCGTGCAAACTCACAAAACTATACACATATTTACACATATACAACTAATTTATTTAAAAAATATTTTTTTTTTAAACCACGTGCACTCTCAAGGGTGCAATTTTTTAGGGACGGAGGGAGTAGTTTCTATTTATAAGGTGTGAAAATAATTGTGGGACGAACAAAAAAGGAAAGTGTGAAAATATTTATGAACGGGTAGAATATTTTTTACGTAAATTACATAATCTAAGCAAAAAAACATTTAAATTTTAATTATATAATTAAAATTAATATTAATCACTTTTATAATAACAAAAAAATATATTTAGAATTTAAATATATAGAAAATGGTTTATTCTGAAAGCCACTATACCAACCTTTCTATTAGAGATGTTAAACGGGCTGGCCCTAACCCTACAGGGGTGCGGGCCTAAACGGTCTCGGGCCTTAGCGGTTCATCCTTAACGGGCCGCCATATGCTCGGACCTAACCCTAACCCTAGCGGTCCGCGGGCTAAACGGGCCACTAATGGGCTCAGGGTAAAAAAATTTAAAAATTTAAAATTTAAAATAAAATAGAACTAATGATTTAATAACTAAAGTTCACACATCTATAAGTTCACACATCCATAACATAATCCAAAAAAATTCACACATCCATAAAATTCATACATTAACAACTAAAATTTAATAAACATCTTCAAACTCTTCAATCTTCGGTATTAGATCCTTCCTTGGACAATGATAAAATATCTTCTTCCGTTTCTTCTTCATCATCATCATCATCTTCTGAAACATGTAAAAAGTATAAATTAGTAATTATATTAATAAAAATAAATTATTTACGAAATAAAAAAAATTACCAACAACTAAACCTGCCAACCAACTGTGAGTACAAATAAGGGCTTCCACATGCTTCCCAAGAAGTCGACTCCTATACTTGTTAAGAACACGAGACCCAATACTGAAAGCCGATTCAAAGGCTTATGAAAATTGTCTCATACCTCAGAAGTATTTGCTCTAGCTTTTTTAGAAGGTTTTCCGGAATCACCTTCACCACCATCATCCATATTTTCAGTAGGAGCTTTAGATTCCAAAATATCCACATCTTCATCTATAGATTCCATGCTAGATGCTACTGCATAAAAAAAAAGTAGGTACCAATTGATGAGCTATTACATAAATTTTGCTTCATTCATAATCTGCAAAGTGCAGTAGATCATTGCAAATAAAACAAACAGTTTTTTGGACCAAAGTGACTCATAAGGATCACAATGAAAGAACATGCGTTTAATAGTGTCTCCATGTCTGATACAGAATCATAAAATGTGAATATGACATTATAATACATTAAATTTGAAGACACCCAAGAATATATTTATCATATCATATTTACCCCTAACCCTTCCACTTTTATAATTTATATCTTTAATTCAGTATGTAAAGTTAAAGCACATATAATTTAAAAGCATTTTACTATATTACAAAAAGGGCAATATAGACAGATATAAGTTAAGTAAAGATACATAAAATTTCTGAAGTCTCATTCATCTCAGATTCTTTGACATTACCACATGTATTAAAATCACAAGAAATTGAAAAATTCATTGCTAAAGATATACTGAAGGACTAATACAAAACTTAGGAGACTTATGGAATTGAGTGCAGGCGATTGACCGAGTGTAGGACTAATATATACTCACCGAGAGAAGGGTGTAGGCGACTGACCGATAGAAGGTTGTGCTCGACGGAAGCTGGGCTGTGGCCTGTGGGCGACTGAGCGAGGGAAGGCAGAGGACGACGGAAGGCGGCGCGCGATGGAGGCTGTGTGCTCGACGGAGGTTGTGTGCGCGATGGAGGCCCGCGCTTGACGGAAGCGGCGCGCTCGACGGAGACTGCGGGCGACGGAGCTTCATGCTGAAATGGGCGAAATGCCTTGGCTGCGTGAGAGTTGGCGACGGAGGCTGCTGAAACAATGAACATAAACCCTAGAACTTAATTTAATTCATATCTAACTTATTTAAGTATTTTCTATTTCTAATCTATAGTTAAGTAAATTAATAGTTAATAAAAATAAGTTAATTAATTTACTTTACAAGTTAACAGCAGTGTAATAAGAAAAGTAGATAACAGGCGCCAGACGGTCCTGGGCCCAGGCCCAATTTCTATAACATATTAACATATATAATTATTTTAATTAAAAAAAAAATCGGGCTATAGGGCCAGCCCGGAAACCGGCCGGGCTAGCCCGTTTAGCCAGCGGGCTAACCGGTCTGGGCCAAAAAGGCCCGATTTTATACGGGCCGACATATACTCGGACCTAACCCTGTAAATTACAGGGCTAAACGGGCCAGCCCGCCAGCCCGCGATCCGTTTAACATCTCTACTTTCTATGTAGTTTTTTTTTTTCGGATACATGAGAATAGCTATTATATATGATTATTATAATACTAGATATAGTGAAATAATAATTATATGTCATGTCACATGTCTGCATCCCTCTCTTACAAACTGCAACTGATGTCATGTCAGTATACCACATCACAAGTCGGGTATACGATTGGTTTTATTTCTATAATAACCCACACTCTTTCTCTATTTGAATAAACCATTTTTAAAATATCAATATTAAAATAAATTTGCCCTACAAGACCCTTAAAAAATTCGAGTTTTTTTACACTTTTGAACCATGGGACATGTATTATTTTAAAATTGGTTTTATACATTTCATTATTGGTCACAAACCTTACAAAATTTACATAAAATTTACTCTTACTTTAAGCCATTAATTTGTATTTTCAGATTTAGTCCCATTGAATTTTTAATTGCACAATAAAAAACTTCATAAATGTTAAAAAATTAAATTATTTGAATTATAAATTAAATTTTAAAATATATTAAACTTTAAATATCAATAGAAAAATAAATTTGAAAATAATCATAATAAATAATTAAAAAAATAAAATAAATCTTCAAAATAATTAAATTAAGTAGTATTTAAATAAAATCATTTAAACCTAACTAAAATCTGAAAAAAATTAAATAAATCAAGTAAAATAAAAAATTAAGTTTAAAAAAAATTAAAAAGAATATATATAAATACTACAAAATCTTCAAAGAATATTAGATTTTTAAAAAAAATCTTAAAAAAATAGGCCAAAGTTTAATAAAATCAGATCTTTTAAAAATCAACTTAGACTTCATAAATAATTAAATTAAAAAACAATTATATTTTAATTATTATTTATCTTGAATTAAAATTGGAATTTTTTAAAATTAATTTCTTAAATTTAACTATTTTTAAGATTTAGTTGAATTTGTTAACTATTTATTAAAGATTTAATTTTATTAGAGCTGACAATTTCGGCCCGGCCTACCCGATATTTGGGCTGACTCAATTTTTATAGGCCCGATTAGAAATGGGTCAGCCCGGCCCGGGCCGTAAATATGTCTTGGCCCGATGAGCTCGTATACATGTAAAAGTTGATAATTTTGGCTCAACCCGATAGGCCGGCCTGGCCTACCCGATATTTAGGATGGACTGGGCTACATTTTTATAGGCCCAAATAGTAAATGGCTCGGCCCCGCCTGTAAATATGATTTGGCCCGATGGGTCGGTTCCACCCGTTTGCCACCTCTAAATTTTATTATTTGAAGATTTAGTTGATTTATTTTAATATTTTTTTAGATTTTATTTAATATTTATATCATATAGGACTTATTGGGGCTAAATCTGAAAATAGAGATTAATGTGTTAAACACAATTAAGTAGAAGTAAATGTTATGGGACTAATACTGCAAACCTTACATTTAACGGTGCCGTCAATATTTGGGACCAAATATGTAAATTTGGGATTAATACAAAAATCGTCCCATAATGTTTCCACTTTTTCGATTTGGTCTCATAACTATGTAATGTTTCAATTTAGTCCCATAATAATTCAAATCTAACCAAATTAGTTCCATAACTATGTAATGTTTCATTTTAGTCCCATAACAATTCAAATCTAAAAATTTGGGACTAGAGGTAGCTTATACTCCATCTAGAATTTTTTTAATTAGGCAAAGTACACACTCATTTAGCTGCAGGTTGCCAACTTTCTATGGATGGCACTTTATTCGATGATCTTACACGTTATCCATCCATTTTTGGAGCTGGTCAGTATCTGACTGTTACTCGTTCAAATTTATCTTGTGCAGTTAATCTTGTCAGTCAACATTTACACAGTACTACTATTGAGCATTTTCATGTTGTTCTAATTCGCTACATAAAACATATTCCATCCTTTGGATTATCTTTTACTCACAGCTCATTACAAACTATTGTTGCATATTTTGATGCTGATTGGGCATGCTGCACAGAAACAAGACGATCCACTTATGGTTACTCTATTTATCTTGGTGGCAACCTAGCTCGTATCTAAGAGTGCAAAGAAACAACCCACAGTCTCTTGCTCTAGTTGTGAATCAAAATATCATGCTTTGGCGAATACAACCTCATAATTGGTTTGTGTGCTTCAGCTTCTTCATGAGCTTCAAATCAAGATTCCTTCATGTCCTACTATTACTTTGTTCGAGAGTTTGTTTCAACTGGGCGTCTCCACACACAGTTTGTTTTCTCAAATTTACAAATTGAAAATATTTTCCAAAGGCTCTTACTCGAGTTTTCCCAGGACAAGCTACACGTTGAACCTCATCCCTCTCCTTGCTTGAGGAGGGAATAAGGAATTTGAATGCATCCAGGTCAAGAGAGATGCAATGTGTTCTTCGATTATGCATTCCACTGCCTCATCTTTGTATAAAAGATTGTTTGTTAGATAATTTAGAGGACATATACGAGGATTCAAATATCAATGGATAAAGATTTCAACATTTTACCAAATGAAAATTCACAACTTCCTTTTTGAATAGAAGTTGTAGACATATTCACACAAAAAAACTTAAATTCAGACCTCATAATTAATATTTTTTTTCTTTTTGTCCAGTTGTGTGCATATTCGATTATAGCTAATTTATAATATACACACCCAAAGTAAAATAAATGACTCGTGATTTTTATCAAAGGAAGAGCAAATGTATCATAATTTTTAGATATTTCAACAATTAAGAACAATAATTATCCTCTTACAATAATTGCAAATGGGACAATACAATTTTAATTTTACATAAACTCTTAAATAATGAATGAAAATTGAGATGTGAAATTCCAAGTAACTTCATAATTAATCTTACAATATTAATCATGAAAAAGGTCAAAATTTGTCATATTTCAATTTTCCTCAAAAATAATTTTCATATTAAAGGTATAATATCGCTTGATTTTCACATGTCAAGGCTTGCCAACAAATTGGTCTAATTTAAATGAACTGAAATTGATAGAAATACGACCTGTCAATCTTTACCTTCATCAAATTGAATGGTTGGACAGATTTGATCATTGCATCGAGAACATATAAATTTGAACATATCCGTGGTTGGGGGCAGTTCTTCACCCACAAAGTCTCCACTTTCTGAAGATCAAGAGAAGAAAAGAGATTCAAGGAAAAAGTGGAGACGTTCATACTTCTTTACCTTCCTTGACCTTGCCGGAAATGGATTTAAGAAAGAAATAATTTTCTAAGTTTTCTATGTTTACTCCCATTAATAATTAAGGAATGGTGTGATTCTTTAAATTATATAAAAAAAAACACTTGACAACATAAGGGATGACATGTGACAGAAGTATAGACCATAGAGTGATATTTTTTGACACATGACAGCAATTTGTGAGATACACCCTTCTTTTAGACCATCTTTATCCATAACTCATCTCAAACCAACCTTTTAATATAATATTTATTTCTCTCTCATCCACATAAACAATTTTCAAGTCAACCTAACTTTTAAATTTTCTATATTTTATCAATGACATTAAACCAACCTAAATAAAATTATTTTTAAAATACATATTATATATAATTACTTTTTTTATATTTACTTATATTATCTTAATAACAAATTTAAAATTACAAGATTTATAAAAATACAAAATTAAAAAGAGATTATTACATTGAGAGACTCTTTTAGAGTTAGAAACTAAAATAAGGACCCCACTGTTCATCTATATCAACGAGGGCCACTTTTTCCTGTTAATAAAGTAGACATCAAATCAATGTTGTTGTAGACGTCCCATCACTGACTCTCTCTCTATCACTCTCTCATTTACTCACCGACTCTCTCTCTTCATTCAAAATTCAAACACAAACGGTGAGCTTCAATCCTAGCGGCAGCGAGCGCTGGAGGGTGTGCGATGGCGGCCGACGACGAGCTTCGATCTGGAGAAGGTGCGATGGTGGCCGATGGCAAGCCTCAAATGGCGACGACTACGCGAACACATGAAGGGGGAGATGGGTTTCTGAAGACTTCAAATGGCGACGGGTCCCTGAACAGCGAAAAAGAAAGAGATGAAAGAAAGAGAAAAGAGAGAGTAGAAGCCGAAGGGGGAGGAGGTGGGTGGACGGGATGGCAAACGGAGGAGGTGGGCGGACGGCGAACCTGTACACGATGATAATGGCCGGCGAAATTAGGGGAAACGAGGAGGAAGAAATGCGGGAAGCGTTCAAGGTGTTCAACCGTAACGACGATGGCTTCATCACGGTGGAGGAGCTCCGGGCGGTTCTGGCGTCGCTAGGGCTGAAACAGGGGCAGACGGTTGACGATTGCAAGCGGGTGATTAAAAAAGTCGATGTCGATGGCGACGGAATGGTTAATTTCGATGAGTTCCAGCAGATGATGAAGGGCGGAGGATTCGCTTCCTTGAGTTGATCATCGGTGACATCCAGATATGAAGAATTTTACTGGTTTTTTTTTCTTTCAATTTTGATTGTTTGATTGAATTTGAAATTCCATTATCGCAGCTGAGGACATATTATATATGAAATCTCCAATTCGTGTTATTATGAGATGATGCACGATACTTTCATTTAATTCTTCGGTTTTTATACTACAGAAAAATGTTAGAAGATTTTAATTTTTATATTGAATCACTCATTTGATTTTTGGAAATTTCTTAATGGAGGACGCACAATAAGAAATACCTTAGTACAATACGATTCACTGTGGTGCACAATCAATAGTACACTAATTTGTTCAATGGTACATACGCATGAAGTACAGTACACGTCACCGGAATTATGATCGTCAAATTTTGCTGATGACCAAAGGTAATAATGAGATGTGACCGACACAGTACACGATGTGACGTGAACAGTGACACACATCACATCAATCGCAGCTTTTGTCAGTGTAATAATTGCTCAAATAGTACCCGAGGTACAATTAAATGAATTATAGTACACTTGTTCAGTCACAAGTACACACATAATTTCAATGGTACACAAAAACGCTTTTTGGCCTTGGTTGTAACAATTAAAAGTAGATGGCCTTATATGTGGTTTGAGTATACTATTTGGCCATAGGTGTAAGTCTCTCAATTAAAAATTAATAAATAAACTACATACATATACATGAAATATTTATACAAAAATAAAAATAAATAAACAAAATACATACAAATACATGTAATATTAAATTACAAATACAAAAAATATAAAATGCAAATGTAGTCTTGATGGCCAATTTTTTGCCATTATGCTCAATTAAGTTGTTCCTCAAAGC